>VXCM01007169.1:12243-22742 GCA_014773175.1 Lucifuga dentata
AAAAAAAAAAAAAAAAAGCAAAGATGAAGACTAAAAGAAAGCAATGACAGGGAAACAAAGAATGTAGTAACAGAGGAACATCATAATAGTA
Organism: Lucifuga dentata; assembly: GCA_014773175.1. NCBI lineage: Eukaryota > Metazoa > Chordata > Actinopteri > Ophidiiformes > Bythitidae > Lucifuga > Lucifuga dentata. Next base: position 12,335 of record VXCM01007169.1, read on the forward strand.
TAATTGACTGTTGTAAGTAGTACATTCTGTATAAGCTACTTGATTATGACAAATATCAAATTTCTCTTACATTATGAACATTATGTGACTTCATATATTCCATAGGGATTGTTCCAGAGATCATTTTCAATAAGGTATACATTTTCTGATATTAACATGGATCAGCTTCCACCAGAAGGTCAAGTGACATTTAATTCTCTGCAACACTTCACACTTTGTGGGTGTTCATAATAAGGTGCAGGTAACCTGTAAATGCAACAGGAAATGCAAGCTGCCAGCATGCACGCTTTCACATTTCACTCCAGACTTTTCAGAGGAGTTTTGAGAGAGAATAGGAGGAATAAGTTTGCATCATCCTGTCTCGGGGGTTCGAGCGTCTAGACGGTAACTGCTGTTCAACAGTACTAAATACTTCTCACTTTTCAATATGTTGATTAGAATGTCAAAATCAGCGCATGTTGTTAGAAGCTGCATTTAACCATGCTGGATACTCATTTTCTCATTTTAACAGCTTTGATTAGCATTAATATCATTGTCCCACCACAGTATGAATCATTCCTGTGCAATGAGGTGCTGTGATATGATGTGGTGATAGATTCCTGTAAAAAATAAAGGTTCAAATTAGCATTTTATTTTCCGGAGCTGTTTATTCCTAAACTTTCTGTTGCAAAAGATGAAAATAGTGATACTACGTTGGAAAATATTCCAAACAAAAGTCCTGCATTCTAATTCTAGTTTAGTAAAAATAAACAGTAAAAGGTTTGACAGTAAAAGGTTTGCAAGGTGAACGTACTTTGCAACCCCCCCCCCGTGAAGAATAATTCCTGTCAGATTAAATTTAAATTTCAAAGTTTTTTAGGGAAAACGTTTTTGGGGGAATTTTAAGAAGGAAGTATTACTTCCTTATTTATACTCAATTAAATTCTGTGACTACTTGTCCTTTACAAATTGCTCTTCAGCTAAAACAAATCTGAAATGCAATTCATTTTTTTTTTTTTTTTTTTTTTTTTAACAACAGCAATACTGCCAAATAACTAATAACCATCATCAGGTATAAGTAATGGAGTAAAACATACATTTCCCTCTGAAAAGTAGTCAAGTAGAAAGTATAGCACAAAATGTAATACTTGAAGTACAAATACCTTAAAATTGTACTTGTAAATGTAACTTTTACCCTCTTAAAATCTTAAAAATGTAGATGTAATCCTTTCTTGCACGTTTGACTCTGAAGCTGCTGTTTTCTCTGCATCATCGGCAGCTCTCTGCTCCGTTAATTATGGATAATGGGCACGAGCAGGAGAGGCAGAATCTTTCTGCCAGAAGCAAAACAAGCTGAGTCAGCAGAGCGAGCCGTGTCACAAAGAGAAAATGCTTCTGAATATCACCACTAGTTTACCATATCACTCACTTTTGTGATTTCTTAATATCACAATTTTACATTTAACATGAGATAAACCTCTAAAATCTTGTATTTTTTCCTTTCTAGTCTTTGAACTGTTATTTCCTGCTTTTGTTGTTTTCTTTGTCTTGTCTTTCTCTTCCTTTCTTCATTGTCTTTCCTTTCTTTCATTCTCAACTTATTTACTTCCTTTTTTCTTCCTTAAATCATTCCATCTCCTCTTTTCTTCTCCTGTTTTCTTTCTTTCCCTCCCTCCTTTATTTCCTTGATTCAGATTCAGATTCAGATTTATTTTTGCCAAGTAGGTTTTCACATACAAGGAATTTGCTCTGGTGCATGGTGCTCAGGAAGGAAAAGAAAAATATACAAGATAAATACAAATATACGATCAAAAAATGTACAATATACACAGAATGTATATTTTTTGATAGTATATTTGTATTTATTTATTTACTTGTACAACTCATCTCAAAAAAATGCAAGTCCCCTAAATTTGGGGAGTTTTTGCTAATAGTAATTTAACACTCTGAATGGAACTATACTCAACAATGAGTACTTTATCCTTTTGTTACTGAGTATATTTTACTACTAAAACTTTGTTACTTTTATTTAAGTAAAATTTTGAACTGAATGAGTTGTGACAGATTTTTTATAATTGTGAAATTCTACTAAATAATAGGTGAAGTTGTAGAAAAGTAAAGCATTTCAGTACTTTTCCACCACTGTTACTATAGTATTCGATTTGAATCAGTGTACTCTAACTTTGATTTCATCCTAGTAATCTTGAACTGTGCTTTATTATTTCAAAGCTCTATTTTTTAAAACTCCATTTCAATAGAACTAGATGTCATGCTTACAGCTGTCGAGAACTTTGGGCATTTTTTGCAGTGTGGTGTGCTGGATACTGCTCTGACTCCTTAATGAAATATTAAAGGTCATGAAAGGTTCAAATAGCTTGACTCGTAGAATACCAAATGTGGCGTTCTGGTAGGACGTTCTGGCAGATCCTGCATTCACGCTGCCGGCTTCAGCAGTTTCTAAAAATCTGAGATGAAAATAGGCTTGTCACTTGCAGCTGCTGCAGGGCTTAGAAAAAGAAGGGATTGAGAATGTAATCACATACAGCAAAGGTGAGGGATTGTTTTTTTTCACAGTTTCAGTTCCCTGCTGCAAAAAATCACCACACCTCGCTCGTTTTATCTGCGCTCTGGTCTGTGCTGCAGAAGGCTGTAGGATGGTTTAAATCATGGTCATCCTCCGCAGAGGTTTTTTCTGTGTCGTCCACAGAGAGACTAATTCAATTCTTCTGTCCTTTGGTAGCAGCTGCATGTCTGAGTAAAACCATGCTCCCATCTAACAAACTTGATTAAAACAGTCTGATCTATTTGGCTGCTGGATGATGCAGAGTTTGAATATGTGTGTGTGCTTGTGTGTGTGTGTCCTGCTGTACAAGAGGACCTTCACTTTTCTAGTTAAATACTGACAGAAGGACAAAAATAAGCATGTAGGGCACCTGAGTTTTACAGGCAGCCATTAAAATCAACGTCTAGAGACTTGAAAACTTGAAACGTGCTTGAGATAAATAATCCATCACAGCGAATACGACTTTTAAAGTTTTGTTGAAGTAATTTTATTTAACACAGAGCTGTACGGAAAAAAATGAACATCTACGCCAGGGGATATAAGCTCAGAAGAATACAGTTTTACCAAGAAAATTAAAACAACCGTCTCTTTACAATCGGACATATGTGTTAAGAGGCAAAACATTGAGTGTTAAGGTGGATGTATCACCTGAACGTTTGATTTTGAAATATTAGTGGATTTGGCAAAATAACAGGAAATCTACTGTAAAATGTCAATAACATAACATGTATGCAGGTTGTTTATTGGGTTCAGCAGTGTATGTGGGCCCTCCCCATTAATTTTCAGCAAGTTTGGTCTGCTCATGGAAGAACAAAAGACATAGAATGCAGTATAGAGCTTTAACACTCTCATTATAAATGAGAGTGTTATCTCTTCTTATTTTTTCACGTCCATTGGCTGACTGCATGTTAAGATAATATGGGAATGGCTTGCCTTCCTTATCTTTCACGTTCATTTTTAATAGGTCTTGGCTCTTGGCTTTGAGTTTTATATTCTAAGCTTTAGATGGGCATCCCCTCCATTGAGGGCCTCAAATAGTTTGTTTCACCATTACCCGTAGGGCTGGACAGCATTAAAAATGTCCTGGATAACATCATGTGACCACATTTGTTCTCCAGCTTCTCGGACTGTGAATTATTGCAGCAATGCACATGTTCAATTTGCTATGTTGTGTAAAATGTTGCCCTCCTCAGACTTGCTTATCTTTCTAGTTTCTTGCAAGGAAGGTTGTTGTTTCAGTGTTTTTCTGTCTTGGGTTAGATATTTTAATCTTCTGTTTTATTTCTTTACCAACTACATCATACGTGCTTGCCGCTTGGTGAGAATTAAGCAAACAAAAGAAATTCTCCACAATGATAAATGACTCATAAAATTTGAGACTAAACTGAAATGCAAAGTAAAAGCTCAATTTTCTGCAATTGACCTTCAAAGTGTTTAGTACTGACTAATACATTATCTCACCTTTTCAAAGTCTATTGAGCTCATCTGAATAATGCTCATATAAATGAATTATAAAGCAATGATGGAAAACTTCCAGTTGGTAACTTCTTCAAATTCAAATTGCCTCATTTTCTGTGTGTGTGTGTGTGTGTGTGTGTGTGTGTACGTGCAGTAAGAACGGAGAGGAGGGAAGAAATGAAGGTCGGCCTGGACACAATGAGGTATATTGTCTGGTGCGAAAACCAAATTTCACAGGAGCTCATTAGAGGGGCAACCTGAAAGATTCCCAAATAAAGAATTGGCAAGTGGAATGAGCGCAAAATTGGGTTTTCTCTACTCTCTTAACTGCAAAATACTCAACACTCAGTCCAGAACTAATGAACTGGATATGATCTGTTTCTCCAAGATCAAACATATGCACCCGCAGTACAAGAGCAAATGTACCCTTTAAAGAATATCGGTTATTTTCTTTCTTCTACTCTCAAAATGAAAATAAGAACTGAGTATTATTGAGTGGGAACTTTATTTTAATAAGGTTGGTATGTGTGTGTTTATGCATGTATGTAGGGGTGGAGAGGAACTTTTGCTTATCTTAAGGTCCCATTTGTCCATTTCAAACACTGAAAATTGTGGATATTTTCACATAGTCCCCTTGGTGGTCCTCTTTTGTGTTTTCATTCCTCATAGTTTCTCCTTTTTACATAGATCTCATATATCAGCCAATCAAGTAGCAAATGGGCATTTCTGTCAGTAATTAAATTTCTACATTTCTAGCTTGAACTATCCAAACTAGTAATTATTATCTAAATGCTAAAACAAAACTTCAGTTAACAATAAAGGTGGAACATTATTTCCATGCTAATACTTTTAAATAAATTGTTCACACTAGGCTCTATTTCATAAACTGCTTGGGTCCATTTGTTGGGGATTTGTTGTATTTTCTCCTTTTCCCCATGATAACTGTCCAATCAAATTTAAATTACATCACATCAGCTTCAGTCCTTCAGCTGCAATGACATTTAAAGGCAGAACATATTTCAGCAATGTAAAACATCTTAGTTAAATGTCAGGATTTTGTGTCAGTTTCTCAGAATCAAAGAGGAATTTTTCCTTAAAGCCTGGATATTTCACCATTCAACGTTTTCCCATTTCACAATGACAGAAATTCATGATAACACAGACAGACATTCCAATTCCTTCACCAACAGCAGCCTCAGTGGACCAGAATGCAAAGCAGCTGCATGAAGCTGAATGAGAGGCATGACTTTAGCTCAAAGACATTTTTAGTTTATGATTCCACTCAGCCGTTAAACTAATCAAGTTCACAAAGTAACAAAAGAACAGCAGCCGTTGATTTTGCATCATATTTTATGGGAAAGTCATATGTTTTGTAAAAAATCTTAATATGTAAATTAGCTAGCTACTGTAGTCATAAGATATATGTAGTTTGGCGAAAATCACAGTATTTCCCTCTGAAATATAGTGAAGTAGAAGATTAAAGGACCATACCGTCCATTTTGACGTTTGAGTCTAATATATTCAATTTTCATACATGTTACTTTATTGACAATCATTTCCCAAAGCATACTACTGGAATGGTGAATTAAAAAAAAAAAAAAATTCCTACCTTCCAGACCCGCCATTGGTTTCAGTTCATTCGGTTATTAAAATCAACTTGTTGATACTTGAAATGTTCTTGGGATAGGTAATCCATCATTGTGAACAAGATGTGTATTCAGAATTTTTTTTGAAGTTTCGTAATTTTAGTCTTTAAGCACAATAAAAAGCACAGAGTGAATGTATGTCTCCACCAGGGAATATAGTCCCAAAAGAAGACCTGCGTTTATGGAAAAATTGAAAGACTTCATAATTTTGCGTAACTATTAGCAGGCGAAACATGGATTTTTAAGGTGGTTGTATCGCTTGAATATTTGATTTTGAAAGATTAAGAGATTTAGCGAAATATCAGGAAAGCTAAAATATGGTTTTATCCTTTGGGAAATGATTGTCAGTAACCTTAAGTGTATGAAAATTGAATATATTAGGCTCAAACATGCAAAATGGGTGGTATGGTATGGTCCTTTAAAGTTGCACCGATGGAAATATCCCAGTAAAATCAAAGTACCTCAAAAACTATACTTCAGTGCAGCACTTAATTATCACAAAATAGCTCATGGAAAATTATAAACTGATGTTACAACTATCTGTGCTTTAGTACACATATCTAAAAGTTGAAATATAAGTACACCCAAGCTGTAAATGATTTAATATTTTCCAAAACAATGTGTATATATATATATATATATATATATATATTCATACTGTATGAAGTGTATATGTTGTTCATTGCAGTATGTTGGCTGTAGTGTTCATTCTTAAACCTCAAAGAGTCTAATTGTCTGTAAACAGAAGTCTAACTTTGGGTTCATACATCCCGTCTCTCTCTCTCTCTCTCTCTCTCTCTCTCTCTCTCCCCCCATCATCGGAGCACACTAATGAGTGTTGCCTAGCAACCGTTAAAACAGGGCTGGTAAAGTCAGCGCTGGCAAGAAGACTCCTTCTCAATGAGATCTTTCTCTTTTCTTCTCAACTTGCTATTCATGTGCCATCTGCATCCAGCAACATTGTCCGTTTCCACATTAACATCGCAAAGGTTTGTCCTTTTCTGCCAGGACATAATTACATCCTTAATTAGTCAAAATTTTGGAGTATTTTTGATGCAGTAACACAGTTGATAGTGAGGTATCACACTAGCTGAAGCTGGTAGTTTTAATGCATAAACAGACAAACTGATATCAACATAATCTCTATTTCTCTGCAGACAAAATACTGAAAATGTAAAAAATGTCCTGTATTTTTTTCCCCTCTGAGCCTCAATGTTGGTCAACCTGCGAATAGTTTTTAAGTCACATATTTATTAATATAAAAATTAAAATTCCAACCAGCACCAAAATTGCAGCAAGCAACATCCCATTATCGAACATTCAAACATGAAGAATACCCCGTCTTCATGGAATGATTTCCCTTGAGATGTTTAGAGGTGAATGAGCCAAATATGGCTCAAATTAGCTTCATTGGAAAATGCTCCACGTTCGCCTCGCACCTGTGGAAACCAAATAATGCACTTTGATTGCATGATTATCCAGACTGTGAGTGCTGTCATTCAGTGTGATTGTGTTACTGAGAGGACTGAGCTCAGATCAGCCCTGAGCAGAGAAGAGACACAGAGTTCAAAGAGTGTTTGATCCAATATGGAGATTGTCTCAGCTGTGCATCTATATAATAGTTCAACATCAGCCATGCAGGTTTAGCTGGAGATCTCCTGGTTGCATCAGTTAAACAACAGAATGTCTTTCATGAAATTACATTATGGATCTTGGTTAAATCCTAAGAGCTTTTTCTTAAACAGCTTATCCAGACTGGATACTGAGAATCAAGCTGCTCTTTCTTAAATTAAACAGCGTTTGATTGATGGTCGGCATGAAGAGTTTCAATCTGAAGAGGAAGACGACCAGTCAGCCTGCAGAACACACCACACCGTCATGCTTGTCTCCTTCAATAAACCACGTGTGGCTTCAAGTTATTCAAAGTCTGCCTACCTTTCAACTCTCACATTAGGAGCGAGTCGTATTTTTCAGAGTCCACACTAACAGTAATACATGCCAATAGAATACTTGAGATCTCTTTTTGCAGACAGAGCAAAATTGGGAATTTTAAGAAAATCTCATGATATTTTAAGATGAGTCAACTTTTTTGTTTGCTTTTCAAAAAGGATCACAATTTGAAAAGTGGATTGAATGGTTGACAGAAGTATCTAAACTATCAATTATGAGAAAATTAAATAGCCTTTGTTATTTAGGAATCTCATTAATTATTAGAATATTTTTGATTATTATGAATTTCAACTTACTTCTAAAGCAAATCTGGTTGTTTCAGAAATTTTCTAGTAATGACACATGACAGGTATGTATGACAGGCACAAGAATCAGTAAAACAACTGCCATGTGATCTGTGTTTCTCTATGAGGCATCAATTATTATTTCCAGGCTTGCCAAAAAAAAAAAAAAGGCAATCATTCACAAACAAAAATGTGTAATACTTTTTCAAGACATTCACTCCAAAAATGATCTGAATTTAAAAAACTACTTAGCTTCAAGCACTTTGAACTTTTTACTACTTTTAAAGGTGATATAGAATTGTCAGTATATCTCTTATTTTCTTTTGGGGTCTATGTTGAAATATTTTCAATGCTGTAAAAAAAAAAAAAAAAATCCACATTGATCCATGACTGCTCTCCCTTGCTGCATCACCACTGTGCACACTGAAAGATTTATGTATTTGATGTATGTCTTTCTTGTGGCACATTTTCTTACTTAATATTAGCTTAGTTCCAGTAGGGGATTTACTTCTTTGTTTTAGTTAATTATTTTTTTGGTTGCCGTGCTGTGCTGGAAGTTGAACTTGCTGCATAAACGTAAAGGGCAAAGGCTTTATTGTTCAAGGGCAGGAACGCAGGAGATGCGAGCTTTGCCAATGCTGTGTCATCATCATGCAGGGAGACCATCTGAATGTTATTATGCTGTCTGATTTAAGTGCCAGCTTCAAGGACATTCTGCTTCAGCAGGACGGTTATTGAGGTTCTTTGAAGCACTTAACCAGACTCAAAAACATTTCATTTATACAAGACAAAACATTTCACTCTATTTACTTGATCCTTAATAGGCCTGCTTCGTTTAGTTAATGTTTTACTGCCCGCGTTGCCTCCATTCAGCTGTATTGTAGTAATGTTCATGGCTGTCTGCTGTTCAGTCAGAGGGAGACGTTGATAAATCGATCAGAGTTCCTTTTCGAGAAGTTATCCACTCTGGATTTCACGAAAATGGTTTTCAGGAGTTCAGATTCGATTCAGGGTTGCCTTTTGTGTTTTGTTGATCAACTGTGTTCCTGTGCAGCCGGTGCAGAGAGCCGGCAAAGCTTCCAGGAGTAAACATGTGTTTGCCAGAGAAACATATCTCCATAATCAAAGTGACAAACTCTGTTTCATCAGCTTATATTGTCCTTTAATCAGTCAATCCCAAAGCCATTGAATGGCTCAGAGTCGATACGCCTGTTGCTTATATTCCTGTCACATATTCGCTTTTCATATCCTTGCGTTCATTTGTAGATCGTTACTGTCACACATTCAGCCAGATAAATGGACAAAAATGCAATTTATTGTTAAATGTCATGCAGTTTATTCCTATGACAAAGAGACAGCTCAGGCAGCATAATTAGCAGGCACAGTGCAGCAGTCAGCTTCTCTTTTTTCCCCTTTCAGCATTTGTACGGATGTGATTCTCAAATGTTTTGATGTCAAGAGAGAGCGACTGTTGACTGACAGGCCCAGTCAGACTGAAGCACCAGATCATACAGGAACTGACAGCAGAGACCAGCTATTCTCCTTTGCAAAAGACAAAACAAACAAAACATAATTAATTCCTCCAGCTTCAACAGCAGGAGACGGAGCACAATTGATGTGCTGAAATGAGTTTGGATGGCTATTCATATGTGATTTGACTTTTAGGCTGCTTTCACACGATAAGCGCTGAGTGTTGGGTTCCATTATTGGAGATGTGTGCTGGGATCTGAGGGCGGCTTCTAACCGTGCGGCGATGCGACCTTGAGCTACATGGATGTGTTTAATTCTCCCGTCTGCTGCTGTGCTCAAAGTTCAACCACATTCAACTTTGACCCATCTGCCAATGACCTTTCCAACATGCAACCAATGAGAGAATAGTTGTATATGATGTAAGCAGAAGTGAACAACAATTGAGGAGACGCTCTTAAGCTGCATAGAGCGATTTCCTGGGCTTTAAAATTGAATTGGTGCTTTTTTTTTTTTGGCTCCGTTTCTTCACCAGAATTCTCTTCTGCCTCAAATCCATCACTGAAAAATGTGGCTATTTCAGCTTCTTCTTCTTGATGATGCATGTTGCTACGTCAGCGCTCTGTTCAATGCGCTGTCCAGCACTTAAACTTTGAACAACACATTAAATCTTTATCACGAAATTATTTTTACCAGCTTCGTAACAACTCTAAGCTATGATCTGTTGTTCTTCACAGTGTTTTTGAGACCATCACACATGCGCTCATCATCCAGGTTGGACTATTGTAACTCGCTGTTCACGTCTCAACAGATCTCTTTTGGGGAAACTGCAGCTTGTCCAAAATGCTGCTGCAAGACTGTTATGCCGAACCAGCTGCAGAACTTCCATCTTTCCTGTTCTAGCCTCTTTACAGTGGTTACCTGTGAAATACAGACTTGATTTCAGAATTTTATTATTTACATATAAGTCTTTTCACAATGAATTTCTGGCTTATACTCCTCTTCTTTTCCTTTCGGCTTTCCCTTCAGGGGTCACCACAGCGAATCATCTGCCTCCATCT
>VXCM01007170.1:0-12933 GCA_014773175.1 Lucifuga dentata
TGGTACACGTGGCTCGTAGCGGTTCCACCAGCCTGTCCAGCCTCTGCAGCACGGCGCTCGGACACAGAGAGGAAAGTCGTGCCAGCATCAGGAAGGTCAGCATCTGAAACACGTCAACATCAACTTTAGCGTGTTGTGACTGTGCTCCTGTCTGTAGGGCGTGTCTTTAGCGTGTGGTCTGACCTTGATGTCGTAGTGGTCCTTCAGTCCGTCCTCCACGTGGTTGAGGAAGGTGAAGATGTCCAGCCTGTCCAGGCAGCTGTCCAGCAGCGTGTACATGCACTCAAACGCAGCTTTCCTCAGGTCCAGACCGTCATCCACCGTGTGTTTGAATGGACCCATCTCTACCTGCACACGCACGCAGCACACATACATGCAGCTCATTATTGAAATGTGCCGTAACAGCAGACAGATGCAGCTTGATGTACCGTAATACATTAGCAACACAATGTGTTTTATGTCGAACGTGTTCCTGCATGTTGTATGTCTAACATGTTTCTGCGTCTAACATGTTCCTGTGAGTTGTATAACATGTATCTGCATGTTGCATAGTGTGTTTCTGTGGTTGTATGTTTGACGTATTATATAGCGTGATCCTGCGTGTTGTATAACGTGTTTCTGCATGTTGTATGTCTGACATGTTCCTACATGTTGTATAGTGTGTTCTGCGTGTTGTATATCATGTTCCTGCGTGTTGTACAGCATGTTCCTGCGTGTTGTATAGCGTGTTGTATGGCGTGTTCTGTTCCTGCGTGTTATATGGCATGTTCCTTCATGTTGTATAGCGTGTTTCTGTGTGTTGTATGGTGTGTTCCTTCATGTTGTATAGCGTGTTTCTGTGTGTTGTATGGTGTGTTCCTGCGTGTCGTATGGCATGTTCTTGCGTGTTGTATAGCGTGTTCCTGCGTGTTGTGTGGCGTGTTTCTGCGTGTTGTAAGGCATGTTTCTGCGTATTGTATGGCGTATTCCTGTGTGTTGTATAGCATGTTCCTGCGTGTTGTATGGAGTGTTTCTGCGTGTCGTATGGCATATTTCTGCGTGTCCTATGGCGTGTTCCTGCATGTTGTATGGCGTGTTCCTGCATGTTGTATGGTGTGTTTCTGCATGTTATACAGCATGTTTCTGCATGTCATATGGCATGTTTCTGTGTGTTGTATAGCGTGTTCCTGCATGTTGTATGGCGTGTTCCTGCGTGTCACCTCTCGGATCAGCTCCTTCCTGACTTTGGTCTCGTTGTAAAGATGCGGTAACACGGAGTCCAGCAACTCTCGGATCAGACTGGGTTTGTTATGGGCTGCAGAGTTGAACGTTACCAAGGCAACACGACGCACATTCAGGTCTGGGTCCTCCAGCGTCTTCAGGAAGTCACCTGGGAAAACCAGCCAATCAGAGACAGGTAANACGGCGCTAACACGGTGGGAGTCAACGCTCCAAGCCACTCCTCTTTTCATCCCTCTTTCCTCAGACTTCATATGAACATGCTGCATGTTTGAGCCCAATAAATACAACCAGCACATGCTACTGCAGCGGCAAACATTAGAATTGTTTTTCCTACCTTCCAGACTAGCACTTGTTTCAGTTCATTCCAGCACGACATTATTTATCTCATCTCTACATGTAGAGATGAGATAAATAATCCTCACGGAGAACAACACGCCTTTATTATTCTTTAACTGATCCAACACGGAAGAAAACATGTTTCTCCACCAGGAGAATCAGACCTTAGACCTACCTCTCAGCAGGTGAACCATGCTGATGTATCGCCTCAACATATCATTTTTGTTACCTGTGTAGTTGTGCATGTGTGTTACCTGTGTAGTTGTGCATGTGTGTTGTGCATGTGTGTTACCTGTGTAGTTGTGCATGTGTGTTACCTGTGTAGTTGTGCGTGTCTTACCTGTGTAGTTGTGAGTGTCTTACCTGTGTAGTTGTGCATGTGTGTTACCTGTGTAGTTGTGTGTGTTACCTGTGTAGTTGTGCGTGTGTTACCTATGTAGTTGTGAGTGTGTTACCTGTGTAGTTGTGCGTGTGTGTTACCTGTGTAGTTGTGCGTGTGTGTTACCTGTGTAGTTGTGCGTGTTACCTGTGTAGTTGTGTGTGTTACCTGTGTAGTTGTGCGTGTGTGTTACCTGTGTAGTTGTGCGTGTGTTACCTGTGTAGTTGTGTGTGTTACCTGTGTAGTTGTAAGTGTGTGTTACCTATGCAGTTCTTCAGCAGCGGGTCGATGGGCTGCGGTTGGTCAGAGATGGTGAACTTCACCGCTGTCACCACAGAGCTCCTGGCATACGACGAACCTACGCCAAGACAGAAAAACATTCATCTATCGATGCGTCACGTCCTCAGGTGTGCACTTCAGCTCTTACACGCCTTTCAGAACAAGACAGGTCAACTCACCTTAGACACGCCTAAAAGCATCGTGTCAGGTAAAATCGAGTCTTTAGGTCATGTCAGGACACGCCGATTCAAACCTCAGGTCGAGGATTTAGGAACTCGAGTCCCAAATCTCCTGTTTGACCTGGAAATCAATCTGATCAGTTTAAAGGACATTCCAAAGGTTTTTGCTCTGGGCAACGACACGTGACATGATTCTACATGGAGTTACAGACAGACACGCCCCTTCACTGAGTCTGCTTCTGATTGGACAGATCTGCTACGCTGCTAGTTTGACCACATGGGAACAGGTCACGTCTTTTCCTTGTCTTGAGTGGGCGGGGCTAAGACTGTACGCTTCATCCGACCCGCACGTCCGACTCAGCGCAGACGCACACAAATGTTTCTACAACTTCAGAACGCTTGCTCTGGAAGGTGAGGTGAGATGCTGCCATCACACCGAGGCGGCGGTGTGTGTGTGTGTGTGTGTGTGTGTGTGTGTGTATGTAACACATAACACAGCAGGGTGTATTGACTACTGATCAGCTTATTGATTACCTGACAGCAGGTATCCTTTGAGGCGGGGCAGCAGCGTCTCAGGGTCAATAAGCGTCAGTTTCCCCAGACACTCGGCCACCACGTTTCTGGTTCCTTCCTCCTGACACTCGCAGTGTTTCAGCAGCAGTGACCAGATGGACTCCACGTACGGCTTCAGCCCCGACACCGACGCCGAACCTCAACACAGAAAGAAGCAGGTAAACTCAGGTGTGCGGAGAGCGAGGCGTGGGCGAGCGTCCTGACCGACTTACTGATGATCTCCTTCAGCGAGTGCAGCAGCAGGTACTGCCGCTTCGACGAGGAAATCTCCTGCAGCACAAATGGGAGATACTCCGGAAGATTCCCCACGGCGATGCTGCCCAGAGCGTACGACGCCGCCGACTTCACCTGACGCAGCACGAGAGAGACACGTCTGAATGAGCTGAACAGACAGATGGGCAGGCAGACAGACATACAGACAGACAGGCAGGTTCTACCTCTTCACTGGACGAGGAGAAAGCATCCAGGATGACGGTCTTGAGCTCTGGTTGGCTGCTGAGATCCACATGGTGTCCCACCTCACCCAATGAGAGCAGAGCGAGCAGCCTGATGGAGTCTGTGGAGCGACTGTTCTTCACATCCTGTCAGCCAGGAAACACACACGCACGCACACACACACACACACTTTATGTTAAGCCCCTCAGCAAGCCCCACCTCCTCAGATAGGTCTGTGTTGCATCACTGTTGAATGCTGCTGTCAGATAGCCAATTGCGTGACTGTGGGAGGGGCTTGGTCACACCCTGGCCACACAGATTACCTGGATGAACTGTCCTACCACGGCGGGACCCTCGGTGGGACAAGCTCTGGTCAGAGCCGCCACACATTTGGCGATGGAGCAGTACGCCTGTTTGTGAGGCAGCGCGGCGCTCTGAGAGTAGACGGGTCCAGTCAGCATCCTCAGCAGGTCCATGTAGCCCAGACCAGGGGAGTCTGTGGACACCAGGGCCTGCACACACACACACACACAATAACTGACTGAGCAGAGTATATCTGAATAGTTTGAACAGGTACGTTTATAAATGTAGTCGTTAAAACCGTGATGACCTGCCCTACCTGGTAAAAATCCAACATGGCGGCCAGCGCTCCTCCCTGCAGCAGCGGGGATCGAACCAGAGCGATAAGCTGCTGCAGGATGTTCCCGCCACTCAGCTGCCCTAGTGAAGACGGGTGTGTCACCGCCAGCGTGGACAGGAAGCTCAGCGCCATCTGTGATACGTGCATGTCACTCTCTGAGATCAGAGGAGGAAGCTCAGCCAGGACAGCGTCCACCATGACGGGAGTCACCACTGAGCTGCAACACACACACACACAGTATTAGGGCGCGGTCAGCGCAGGACTGAGTGCTGTGGGCGAGGCCTACAGGTGTGTGTGTGTTACCTGTAGTTTCTGAGCAGGATGTCCAGAGCAGCCAGCGTGCAGAGCTTCAGAGCTCGCTGGTTCTTGCGGAGGAAGGAGGCAAGGATAGGAACGGCATCTGGGAGAACCGGCCTCAGGTCGATATTCAACGGTGAGCCGGCGATCAGTGTGAGAGCTGCCATCAAACCAACATGCAGAAAAAAAAAAACACGCAGAAACACGCCTTCTTAAATAATCTGCTCGTTTCTAAATGTTTTTATGATCAGTGGAAAAAACTTGATGTATGTTGACATCCAAACAAAAAAAGACATCTGACATCATAACTGTGGGGGAGGGGCTTATCTCTGTCAGTCGCCAGTCTGGTGGGAGGGGCTTACCTTTGACCGTTGTCAGCCTGGTGATCTCGTTCTTCAGGCGTTCCAGGAAGATCAGCAGTGTTCCAGGAAGCTCGGCAGGCAGATGGTCGCCTTGGCAACAGGAGAGGAGAAGAGGATAATGACCCAGGATGTCAAATAATCATGGATGATACAGACTGTAAATGATGGACTGCCGTTACCTAGGTTACAGATGATCTGTCCCATACAGGCAATGGCCCGTTCTTTGACTTCCTGGTCGATGTCAGCAGCTTTAAGGCGTCTGATTGTGCAGGTGAACAAGTCATTAATGTAGGGAGAGGGGTCAAAGCTCTCTGATGGGCTGTCCAGAGGTCGGATCACCTGGAAAAGAGAGAAAAGAACAGAATGGAATCACCTGGAAACTCCGCAGCGCTGTGGATTCACGGGTTTGATGCTTAGACTCCCACCTTGACAAGCTGCTGCGTAACAAGCAGAGCCTCAGAGGTAATCTTGTAGAAGGGGTCTCCCACGCAAGCCACCACAGGCGGAACAAGGGCGGGGACGTGGGCGTGGAAGGCGTGGGCGGGGTGTGTTACCATGATGACATGGAGGCATGCCAAGGCGTCGATTTTCAGGTTAGAGCTGCTTGACTTATCGTTCAGAGAAAAGATGATGCCTGAGGAACACGGACAGCAAAGATCATAACTACCGCCATAACCACCCGCACACACTACTACCGCTGCCGTCACGACAACAACAGCATCAGGTGTGCAGCGTTACCTGGTATGAGTACGGGGATGTGCTGTGTCAGGGCTCCTGGCAGGACATTCACCAGCTCAGTTAGCATGTTGAAGCAGCACTGGCGTGTTTTCACGCTTTTCTCCTTCAGCTGCTTGTGCAACGCTTTCACAATCATGGGAACCTGCAAGAAAATCACCAGCGTGCGATTAAAGGCTCCGACAGCGACGCCTGACGTGCTGCTGCTGCGGCGTGACCTTACCTGGCTCTGCAGCATGGTCAGCGGTGTGTCGCCCTGCTCCATGGCGTCCGGATCAGTCAGCCAGCTCTGAGCCGGACGAGTCTGTTTGAGCAGCGACAGGTAGGCATGGAAAACATCCGCCTTCACGTTCTCCTCCCGCTCCTAAACACGGACAGGTAAGGTGTACACAGGTAGATCAGTAGAGTCACATCAGGCTGTCAAGTTAAGGTAAAACAGGTGAGGCTGGCAGGAGGAGATCATGTGGATTCAACAGGCGACAGGTACGTAAACACCTGACAGGTGAGATTTACTGACAAACCGCTTCACAGTGTAATCTGCTTCCTCAGAAGCCACACAGAGCAGACGGCGAACACGTGATGAAGGCGTAACGTCGCACCTTGAAACGACAAACAAGTGCAGGAGATACAGAGCGATAAAACTCCGGCAGCATCTCGTGGCGAGTTGAAACTATGGCGTCCAAACACTTCGCCGCCGCACGCCGGACCTTCCAGCTCATGTCATCATCATCGCTGTACTCATCATCACTGCCTGGAGAGACAGACAGGCAGACAGACAGACAGACAGACAGACAGACAGACAGACAGGCAGACAGACAGACAGACAGACAGACAGACAGGCAGACAGACAGACAGACAGACAGAGAGACAAACAGACAACAGAGAGACAGACAGAGAGACAGACAGACAACAGAGAGACAGAGACAGACAGAGAGACAGACAGACAGACAGACAGACAACAGACAGACAGACAGGCAGACAGACAGACAACAGAGAGACAGACAGACAGACAGAGAGACAAACAGACAACAGAGAGACAGACAGAGAGACAGACAGACAGACAGACAGACAACAGACAGACAGACAGGCAGACAGACAGACAACAGAGAGACAGACAGACAGACAGAGAGACAAACAGACAACAGAGAGACAGACAGAGAGACAGACAGACAGACAGACAGACAGACAAACAGACAACAGAGAGACAGAGACAGACAGAGAGACAGAAAGGCAACAGAAAGACAGACAGAGAGACAGACGACAGAGAGACAGACAGGCAGACAGAGAGACAGACGACAGAGAGACAGACAGACAGACAGACAAACAGACAGACAGAGAGACAGACGACAGAGAGACAGACAGACAGAGACACAGAGAGAGAGAGAGAGAGAGAGAGAGAGACAGGCAGACAGACAGAGCGAGAGAGAGNAGAGACACAGAGAGAGAGAGAGAGAGAGAGAGAGAGACAGGCAGACAGACAGAGCGAGAGAGAGAGACAGAAAGAGAGACAGACAGACAGAGACAGACAAATCAATTATAAACAATCACAGAAAAACAGAATCAGTAAAACCAACATTTACACCAACAGGTAAAATGAATCAATTTTGTTGTGTTCATCTGTCACGTGACAGACGTGTCACGTGACAGATGACATACGTGTCACAAAGAACCAGAAACCTTCGTCTTTCTGCACACAGTACCTTGGTAGTCTTCGTCGTTCTGCTCAGCGTCCATGGCGTTGTCATCCTCATCTTCGTCATCGTAGTTGTAGTTGGGGTCATAGGTCAGGTAGCGAAGGCAGATGGAGATCACCGTGGGAACGTGGGGGTACACCTCTTTAGGACACCTGCAACAACAAAAACACGGAACAGAAGCACAGTAGCATGACGGTGTGTTGCTGTGTGTTGTGGTGCGTTGCTGTGTGTGTTGCTGCGTGTTGTGGCGTGTTTCACCTCCTGACAAATGACTCAAAGGCCTGGATGCAGTATTCTCTGAGCTCGTCATCGTCCACGTTACAAAACTTCACGACCAGCGGGATGATCTTCTCCAGATACTCTCCTGTCAGACAGACAGGTGGAGAGACAGACAGGCAGACAGACGGTGAGTAATGACGCTGACGGCAGCAGGAAGCCTGAGGACAGTGAAGGCGTCGCTGTGTCGTACCGATGCGGTGTCCCGCCTGCCTGCTGATGGCGGCCGTGCACTGGATGTATGTTCTGGTGGTGGACATGTTGTCGTTTCTGCCCAGCTCAGCCAGAAGATGCTCGATGAGGTCGATGAAGACCAGGTTCCCACAGGACATCACCAGGTGTCCCAGAGCCATGATGGTCCTCTGAGTCACACATCATCATCATCATCTTCATCATCACCATCACTATCATCAATATCATCTTCACTATCATCATCATCAATATCATCATCATCGTCATCATCATCAATATCATCTTCACCGTCATCATCATCAATATCATCATCATCAGTATCATCATCATCATCACCATTCAATATCAATATCATCATCACCACATCCCCTCAGGGTTTCACTTTAAGGTCAAAGGTCAGGCGTACCTTTCTGACAGCCAGTCTGGGCGAGGTGAGCTGAGGAAGCAGACAACTCAGGATAGAGGGATGGAAATTCACCAACAGACCTCCCTGTCTGCAGAGACAGACAGACAGGCAGAGAGAGAGAGAGAGAGAGAGAGAGAGAGANCCTCCCTGTCTGCAGAGACAGACAGACAGGCAGAGAGAGAGAGAGAGAGAGAGAGAGAGAGACAGGTCTTTTAAGAAAATGTGGTTCAGTCATTATAGTAGGTGCAGACAGACAGGTACCTGCAGCAGACAGACAGGTACCTGCACAGCATGTCAGCCATAATGTCAAGTGCCTCCAGCTGTACAGACACGTCTTCCTGTTTGGCGATGGCGCTCGTCAGACGACCTGTGATCTTCTTACAAACACTGGCTGCTAAAGCAGAACCTGAGAGAGAGAGAGAGAGAGAGAGAGAGAGAGAGAGAGAGAGAGAGGAGACTGTCAGAAAGTCTCAGTGGTACGTGTCATACTTGTAGTATTTTACATGTAGTACTCATAGTGGAGTAGGTGTAATACTGGTCGTGTAGTACGTGTAGTATACAGTATGTAGTACGTGTAGCGTTTTACATGTAGTACTGCTTGTGTAGTAGGTGTAGTAGTGGTCGTGTAGTAGGTGTAGTACTGGTCATGTAGTATGTGTAGTACGTGTAGCGTTTTACCGCTGGAGGCAGGCGGCAGCTCTCCAATCACCGTCTTGAGTCCGATGGACGAGATATCTCTGAGCTGCTCTTTGTCTGACAGCATGTTGGTGCACAGCGTGTCCACGATGGTCTCCACCTGGTATTCCTTCACCTTACTGACCAGAGGACCCAGGCTATGAAACAAACGCACCCAGAGTCAGGCAAAAACACACACCACACGCAAAAACACACCACACGCAAAAACACACGGCACGCAAAAACACACACACACATCACGAACATGTTTCATTTAAAGCCTCAGCACAACACAACATGCTGGAAACAACCGCGGTATGTTCCTTTAAATTTGACAATTACATTTAACTAGTGCAGCGCCTGTTCAAAACGTGCGTGTTCGGACCGGCCAGAGTTTACGTGTGCACTACAGCCTGCCATCAGCACCTGTGGAGCGGAGCGTATGCCGCCACGAGCGTATCCTGCCATGCGGACTACTTTTTACCTGCACAGCTCCATTTGAGAACCGCTCATCCAAACAACTTCACATGTGACGCTGCACGTCATTGGGTCCTGAATAAACCTGCTGAATATCAACTTCATACATGATGGATTCTACAGACGTTGGAGCCTCAGACAGAGATTTCTGCCTTTAGTCAGATGATCAGTTTTCATACATGAAGCTGGAGTCAAAAGACACGCCGCTGTCCAGACGATGAATCCTTTACATTCTCATTTTCAAGATGTTAAACCATCTAACAGGAGAGTGTGTGTGTGTGTGTGTGTGTGTGTGTGTGTGTGTGTGTGTGTGTTTACCATTTGACAGCCAGGTTCTGAACCTCTCCATTTTTGTCCTCCAGCAGTTTGAGAATCATCCTCACCACCTGCCAATCAACCAATCAATCAACCGATCAATCAACTTATCAGTCCTCTGCATTTTTTGTCATATCAACGAGTTTAAACCATAATAAACCAGTTCACACCAGTATAAATGAGTATAAACCAGTACAAACTGACCTTCCTCTCACTGTCGTCATCCAGTTTGATGGAGTCTTTTTGGAGCTCGGTCATCAGGTCGTTGGTGGCCATAAACCTGCAGGAGACAGGTACAGTCAGACAGCCAATCAGAAGCTGCGACATTACAGAGTGCAGCAGCTGGTTTGGACAGAAACACATCATAGGACACATGTCCCTCTTCCCTCTTTAGAACCAGCAGCAACTGTCTGACCAGACAACTTCCATCACCTTCCTCATGTCCTAAACTTATTTACCTGGAAACCTCGCTTCCTGTTTACATAAAACATCACCTGGCTGGCTGACATCTCAACGTATTCAGCTTTTTTCATTTTACATGATGTTATTGTATGTTTCGATACCACACCCCCACAACATGCTAACTAGCTGCAAACACACACCACTTCCTACACACTGTTAGCATGACAGCTAACTAAACGATTACCTTGCAGATTATCTTCACATTTTATCCCAAAATGTCAACCTTTACTCGCTCAGAACTTCTCCAGCTCCTGTTAGCTGACATCATCATGCAGCATGTAGCTTGCGGCATCACTGAAGTTAGCATTAAGCGAACTAACTAGCTTAACACGAAGTGAGTTAGCAAGCGAACTAACGACTAACCTGCGGTGTTAACCTGGACTCACCTGTCACTGCAGGCTGACCTTTACCAGGCCAGTTCTGTAACTACTCCAGTCGTTGTTTTAAACCTTCTTTAAACCTGAGAGACTCTGGGCTGTTAGCTAGCAGACAGGTGGCAAGTTAGCATTTAGCTTAGCATGAGAGTCTAAGGCCTGGATGAACCGAAGCTAGTCGAGTATCTACTGTTTTCCTAGCAAGCAGCACCGATTAAAGCAGTAAGAAGAGCTACCGTGAATGCTGCTAACAGTTAGCATGTTAGCAACGCGGTTTACCTGAAATCTTTGTCGCTGGAGGTCATCTTCTCCAGCAAGTTGGAGATGTGGTACGAGGCGCTCGCCATGTTGGTGCGGTTACCTGTTAGCCTCCTGCTAGCAGACTGCTGAGTGTGTATCTGTGTGTGTGTGTGTGTGTGTTTGGCTATCTGTTAGTCTCTCTCTCTCTCTCTCTTCCCGTCTCTCTCTCTCCCTCTCTCTCTCTGAGCTGCTGGAGGTAACTGTCTCTCTCTCTCTCCTGTCTCTCTCTCTCTCTCTCTCTCTCTGAGCTGCTGGAGGTAACTGTCTCTCTCTCTCTCTCTCCTCCGTTCTGTTTGAATGGAGCTCCGTTCTCGCTGCAGAGGGGCGGGGTTAGCGCGACTGGACGCAGAGGTCAAAGGCCATACAGCTTTTTTCTTTTTCTGTTTTTTTTTTTTGAACCATCTGCATGCAACTGATTTCACACACACACACACACACACAGAAAGCATTCATACAACACTATAAACAACATCCTTCGACTTCACTACATATATGTCAAAGTATGTCTGATTCTGACACACACTCATTGGCATGTGTGTGCATGTGTGTATGCTGTGTGTGTGTGTGTGTGTGTGTGTGTGTGTGCGNTGTGTGTGCATGTGTGTATGCTGTGTGTGTGTGTGTGTGTGTGTGTGTGTGTGCGTGTGACTAATCTCTGAAATGGGGTTCCAGCCCATCTCACAGATTATTTTTATAGGAAATAGGAGTAAATGTTTTTCTATTAATTTAAGTTTTTTAATTAATTTTAAATTAAATTAAATTAAATTTTAGTCTGAGCAAAGCTTCTTCTTCTTCTTCTTCTTCTTCTTCTTCCTCTTCTTGTCTGAATGGACAGAGCAGACAGATGGATCAGGGTGTTTGTCATTTTTAAGGTCATCTTTAAATTTTTTTTTTTTTTTTTAAGTTTTTTAGGAAAGTTTTTTGTCGAGTTTGGCAGCACAGTAAACTTTAATTCTTTTCTGGATCTGGATCAGCAGAAGGTCAAAGGTCAGAGAAAGGGCATTTCACCCTGACCAGCGACAGAACAAATACTGATTTTATTTTTCCAGGTTTGAGCATCTAAAGGTTAAATCTTCGTAAAATCACCCTTTAATCTTCATTCCTGAGGGACGAGTCAGGGCAGGAGAGAGAGAGACTCTTCAAAACCCTGAGTGTGTGTGCATGTGTGTGTGCGTGTGTGTGTGTGTAGTGATGTAAAGCTGCAGCCAGACTGCTCAACACAGCATTGAGCTTTTGAAGCGGAAGTATGGCAGAGATATGTTTGGATACCTTGCCTCAGCATGCCAAAGGTCATATGACCACTACAACCGAAGCTTCGTTACGTCAAACACACACGTCAGAGACGTTCAGAGTGGACTTTAAAAAAGGCTAACCCTAACCCAGAAGAACAGCTGAATGAAAATACTGTTGACACTGTTATAAAATAATTTTTATCCGTGTTCCACCAGCATGTTCCTCCTACATGTTTACAGCTAAAACCACGTCTCCATGCTTTTCTTTGATAAACGATAAAATAGAATAAGTGTATTTTTGTAGCATATCTGCTTCATTGAAGAAATACAGATTAAAAATACAAGTGCTGACATTAGTATTTATATTTCATGTTGCTACTTAAAGTCAGTTATGAACTCATCACTATATTAGATTTCCAACACTATAACACTTTATTCTATGGAAAACCTAGTTATATTACAATAATAGGCTATTTTCAACATTGTTATCAACTAAAGAATAGCTAATATATGTTTTGGCACATATATTGATTCAGGTCTCAGAACCTAACCTTTATTTAAGGCTAGATCAAAGATGATAACGGTGAGTCTCATATTTTGTGTCACTATGTCATGAAGTCTCGCCTTCCACTCAAATGCAACACACAGCAGCGCAGCGCATGGCCACCAGATGGCGCTGTTTTTATTGTATCAAACGCATCGAAGCAGTGACCCATTTTCAGTGTTCAGAGCTTCAGAAAGCTTCAGTTCCTCCATCATTACGCTGCTGCTGCTGCGTCCTGTGTGTGTGTGTGTGTGTGTGATAAATGTAGGGGCTCTTTCATCACTTAAATGGCCTTTGTGAATTTCTAGGGTGTAAAAATTAACCCTATCCCTTACTTTGACACTTCTGCCAACGATGTATGACGTCATAATTGAAGCCAAAATCCAAGCTCGCGCCTCTCTCCGCGTCTCTCTGGTGAGGAATGAGAGAAGGCGGGAGGCGCGCGCTGCTTCCCCATTTTTGGAAAACAGTTAAACAATTTAACGGAAAATAAACCGCTGATGGTCGGTTCCGGTTCTTCGCCTATTTTGTAACACCCCCCCCCCCCCCC
>VXCM01007170.1:12991-34882 GCA_014773175.1 Lucifuga dentata
ATGGGGAGAGGGAGAGAGAGAGAGAGAGAGAGAGAGAGAGAGAGATTTGTGTGCCAGTGTGAAGGTGGAGAGGCAGAGAGGGAGTGTGAAAGAGAGAGCGAGAGAGAGACTGAGTGGAGGACGAGGAGGGTCCCTGTGTAGCAGCCAGGCTAAAGCTAACTAGCCATGTTGCTGTCGCCGATGCTGCTGCTGGTGTGTGTCTGCTAGCGGGCCGAACTGGACTCCCTATTCGCCCTGAGGTGCATCATGCCCGGCTGGAAGAAAAACATCCCGGCCTGTCTCCAACCGGACGAGCAGGAAGGTAAGACCAAACCGGACAAATCCGTTCAGATTCACTCTGACCGGCTAGTAGAGTGTGTGTGTGTGTGTGTGTGTGTGTGTGTGTGTGTGTGTAAAATTAACGTCTTGGAATCTGTTGTGCAGCATGGTTTGGCGCCATCGGTTGTCGAGCTCGTGCCGTCGTCTACTGTGATGAAATTAATGAAAGTTGGCAACCATACAGTGTGTGTGTGTGTGTGTTTGTGCGCGCGCGCGGGCGCGTGTGTCCTATCGTGTTAATTCGACGCAACGAGCGAGAATACCGTGACGTTCTGTTGAGTTGACGTTACAGACTGGTAGTAACGTGTTTAGTGATGGAGCAGCAGCGCTGCTAGCAAGCTAACATCCGTTAAACCGGCCTGAGAGCAGCGGTCAGCAGGGTCTTTCTGTGTGTGTGCGTGTGTGTGTGTGTGTGTGTGTGTGCGCGTGTGTGTGTGTGTGAGACCTTCAGGTGTCACCTCTCCGTGATTGTGGACCAACAGCACAGTGAGCTGTCATAGTGAAACTGTTTTTATTCCTAATTAGCCTCTAACGGACATTTAGCGGTGCTCAGCACGTTTAAATGCAGGTTAAAGGACCATTGCGGTGATTTTGCATTTTTGCCCAATAAATACAACCCTCATACACATTTTCCAAAACGTAAAGCTTGTATTTTGACCTTTCCTGGTTATTTTGCCAAATCCTCTAAACTTTAAAAGTCAAATGTTCAGGCGATACACCCACCTTTAAATTCAGTGTTTCATCCGCTAACACCTACATCATCTACATCTTCATCATCTACATACATCATCTATATTATCACCTCCTCAGCTCCACCCAGGCTCCATCCTCTTCATCCACGTTAGCATTTTCTGTCTCCTAACAGATGGCAGCGAAAGAAAACCCAAACTTAAAGCTTTCATGGACAAATGAGTTTTTTGGTGAAAAGCAGCAATCCTCCGTCATGCTGACCTGTGAGGTGACGCTGAGTTTATGTTAACAGTCAGTTTTTAACTGCTTGTATGCAACTTTTATCATCATGTATGTTCACGAAATTTTGTTGAAGTTGCTATGTGTGAATTAGTTTCATCAAAATGCTGCAGAAACTAATGTTATTTTCTGCAAGTAAAGCTAGAGGGCTACAAAAAAGTTAATTTTTCAGACAGTTTTAATTGACACCTTAATGTTTTTTAATCTGCAAATCCCCAAAATCAGCCTTAACAGCTGTGTGTAATTAGCTGTCACCAATCAACTAATTATAATAGCTTATAATAAGTTAACACAGAAAACATTCTGAACACCTTCATCAACATTAAAGTCTTTACTATGGTCTCAAGAGTTCCCTTCAATGGTCAATTCATTTTTATAATCAATTCAAGATACATTAATTTCAAAAGACTTAATTATACATGAATTCAAAAATTTAGCAAATACTTTAATAAGAGGATTTAAAATTATTTTGGGATTTTAACAAACTGTTTTGCATGTTTAAAGGAATTTTTAAGGAGGAAAAACTAAATTGACCAAATTGCATTACGGTCATCCTTAAACTATCACCTGACATAAGCAGGGTTTTTCCTGAGGCAGAGGCGGTACCATCCTGATCATGTGACACACATGCACGTGTACTGTGTCTTCACCTGGCTCAGCTCACGCAAACACTTTTTACAAGCAATGTGTTTTAGGAGTTCTGATAATTATATGATTGAAGAAAATGACAATGATGAGGTTAAAGCATGTTTTATTAAAGGTGCTGTTCAACATGAAATTAAATCCAACATAAAGGCTAATGTGTTAATTTACACAGTTAACAAATCTAATCTAATCTGATATAATCTATCATTTCCATAAAAACGTGGCAGCTGAGCACCTGGCCGCGACTCCGCCTCCTGTCCCGACTCTGATCTTCTCCGTCACCGCTCTCTTCCACTTCCTGTGGTCGTTAGACAAATTTCCCGCCTCTCCTCAGTAACATGAATCATGATGTTTTAACTTCCTGCAGCCTGATAATCAGATGATGTCTGTTTCACCGCCTCACGATTCTCCTCCTCGCCACCTCGCCATGTAAAGTAACAGCTGATTCTACAAGCGTACCTGCAGAGCTGAAGACGTTCCGCTGATGGACGTCACGTTAACGGAGGAAACTTTTTAACAGACTGGACGTGATTGGATGCAAAAAAACCAATATTCACCTGTTTGAACAGAAATATCAGGACGCCGCCTGACGTGAGGAAACTGCAGCTCTTTTCTTCCTCTTTGGCAGTTTTGCAGTGCCTTTCCCGCTGCGCTGATTATGATACAGCGCCACCACATGGCGTTATGCTGCAACTGCAGTTACAAATGACAGAAATCCACTGAGGCAACGCTTGTTAGAAAATAGTTTTCCATGGAGACACCATCAGAGTTTTGTCGAGAGGCAGAGGCAGCATGAAATGTGACCGAGGCACAAAATATGACGGAGGCGGCCGCCTCACACTTCTCTACACAGGAAAAGCTGCTGAAGTGTCATGGTGCTCAGAGTTTTCACGTCATATTAATAAACGTTGACATTGGCAGCTTTGTCCTTCAGACGGCGACTGAGGAAGCTGATGGGTCACATGACCAGCCTCCTGATCTTCCTCTACGGTGCTCAGGTGGAGCTCATTATTTAGCAGGAGGATCAGCTGCACAACTGAGACCCTGATGCTGCCCTGTGAAGTCCAGAATGATGGGACACCTGTCTGTCCTCAGGCTGTGATGGGACCTGTCTGTCCTCATGCTGTGGCAGGACACCTGTGTGTCCTCATGCTGTGATAGGAGACACCTGTCTGTCCTCAGGCTGTGATGGGACATCTGTCTGGTCAGGTGTGTGCAGTCCACTGCTCCACAGGACGACTGTCCTCCACCATTGTCCTCACAGACCACCATCCTGAACACGTGTGTGACATGTTTAAATGACCCTACAGTCCAAAGTGTGTGTGTGCTGCATGTTAGCGTGTGTTAGCTGCTTTCTGAAGCAGGAAGACATGTTTGTCTGCGTCGCTGCAGGACCAGAACAATCTGTCACAGATCAGCGGGAGTCCTTCGTCTTCGTCCTTCTGAGGAGCAGAGATGAAACACAGTTTGATTGTGTTTGATTGGCTCAGGATCACAGCCACGGCTGGTGGGCGGAGCCACATTTACATATTCATGTTTATGACTGAGAAGAAGTTGATGTGCCTCAAATTTACTTCTCTCTTCTTTTAAACCATCCAGTACAGTGTGTGTGTGTGTGTGTGCGTGCGTGCGTGCATGCGTGTTTGTGTGTTTGTTTGTTTGTTCATCACTGTTACAGCTGACAAAATTACCAAAATAAGATCCTGGTTCTAAACAAGAAAGAAGCGATATGGCCTAAAAATACAATCTAGATTTCTTTTCACATTTATGGACGATTCTCGATTTTAATCTAGATTTTTCTTGTTTTTCCCCAAACTAATTGAAACGAAAAGATCAAGCCATAATTCAAGTAAGTATTTTCTTTACTAAAATAATAAAAACAAATAATAATAGTTTTAAATGAAGTTGTAGGGCTTTCTAAATAAAAACGTTTTAAACTAAAGGTTTTTCCAGCTTCCTGTGAGGAAACCAGCCTGTCTGCTGCCTCTTGATGCTCTGACATGTTAAATATTCCACATATGAAGACCCTCTGATCAGACACCATGATGCTGGAACATGATGCAGGAACATCTTTCATCTTTTGCTTTTTTGCTGCGCTTTGACTGCAGATCTGCATGTTACAGTGCTGCATTGCTGCCACTCAGCTGCATGTTTCTGCTGCAGCTGCAGCTCCAAACATTACAGACACGCTGGTTTGCTGCACACGTGAAGAAAACCAAACCTCTGACGTAACGTTAGCTTTTTTAGGAACGAGCTCATCTTCAGCATGTCTGACCTGCTGAAAGCTTTGTGGGCGTGGCCAGGGCTGGACCAGGATTAAAAATCATCAGCCCTGGACTTTTGTCCAGACAGGGCAGCCCGGCCAATCAGCTTCAGTCCATGTATCGANCCCATACCAGCAATAAGCAACATGAGATTAAATCATGCTTTCATGTATGAAAATGCTCATGAAGCTGCTGATCATTAAAACAACTGTCATTAATATAACAAGATAATTCACTGACACATCACGCTTATTACTCAGCCGTGTTACACATCACACACTTATTACTCAGCCGTGTTACACATCACGCTTATTACTCAGCCGTGTTACACATCACGCTTATTACTCAGCCGTGTTACACATCACACACTTATTACTCAGCCGTGTTACACATCACGCTTATTACTCAGCTGTGTTACACATCATGCCAAAACATAAAACCAAACTAATCAATTTATCATCCAGATACTTCCTTTAATACAAAGGAAACAGAATCAGCTTCATCCTGGAGCAAACACACACACACACACACACACACGCACACACACACACACACATACACACACACCTTTAACTCTGTCTGTCTCTCTCTGTCTCTGTCTCTGTCTGTCTCTGCAGGTTTAACTGCTGGACAATTACAGACACACTGAGACAGGCAGCATGTGTTTGTATATTAATGTGTGTGTGTGTGTGTGTATGTGTGTGTGTGTGTGTGTTCATGCTGTGCCTGTCCACACAGAAAATGAGTGTGTGATGCCAACAGCTCTGCTGCTCCACCTGGACACTGCTCAGGACAGTCTGTGTGTGTGTGTGTGTGTGTGTGTGTGTGTGTGTGTGTGTATGTGTATGTGTGTTCATGTGTGTGTGTGTGTGTTTATATGTGTGTGTGTGTGTGTGTGTTTATATTGTGTGTGTGAGTGTTTGTGTGTGTGTGTGTTTATGTGTGTGTTTCTGAGTGNTTATATGTGTGTGTGTGTGTGTGTGTTTATATTGTGTGTGTGAGTGTTTGTGTGTGTGTCTGTGTGTGTTTATGTGTGTGTTTCTGAGTGTGTGTTTATGTGTGTGTGTGTGTGTTTATATTGTGTGTGTGAGTGTTTGTGTGTGTGTCTGTGTGTGTGTTTGTGAGTGTGTGTGTGTGTGTGATATTGATCAACATTTTATTGGTAAAAATAAATGTAAACATACAGAACACATAAACACCAAAATGTATATTTCACTGAACATTTAAAAAAAATCTTATTTATTAAGACCAAAAGCTGCCTGTATGATCCAGTAAATAAATAAATGGCCATCATATGTCATGCTACACGCACACGTATGTTGGGGAGTAACAGTCCATAAAGATCCACACATCTGAACTTAATTTTCTCAAGTTGAAGAAAGAATAAACCGTGTTGGATCCACACAGCGTGAGGAGAGGAGAGCCTGACCCTGACCCTGACCCCTGACCCTGACCCCAGATCCCTGACCCTGACCCTGACACCAGTAAGCAGCAGTTAAAAAGCAATAAGGTCGCTGGTAACGGACAGGAAGCTGTCACTACAAGCAAAACCACTGGTATAGTCCTTTAACTTCAAGTGAAGACAGAGACCAGAAACCTGGATCAGGTCTTTACCGGACTCACGGTTCTGGTTTGTGTCAGAGTAAACTCAGGGTACACATTCAGAACCAGAACAGGACCAAGCTAGATCCTGGGTTTTTTCCTGCTTTACGTTACATTTCCTGTCCTGTCAATGTTCAGTTACAGACACGAATGTCACACACACACACACACACACACACACACACACACACGAGCGCACACACATACACACTCTGAAGCGCTCTGCCCTCCCCCCACACAGGAGTACAATGAAGTGTGTGTGAGTCAGGAGCAGGAGGAGGGCGAGTGAGGCAGGAAAACCATGGAGAGAGAAAGAGAGAAAGAGCGAGAGAGAGGGGGGGGAGAAGGAATGAAGGCACAAAGAAAATGAAGGAGAAAAGGCACAAAGGAAAGAAAGAACGATAGAAGCAAAGATGAAGTGAAGAGAAAGGAGAAAAGGAGGGATGAAAGAAGGATGGAGGAGCTTGTCTACGTGTTTATGCACAATAGAGTGCTGAGAACAGAGGAGTGGTGTGTTAGAGGGCGAGAGCAGCAAACGTGTGTGTGTGTGTGTGTGTGTGTGTGTGTGAGACTGCGAGCCCTCTGATTGGTTGAACCCCACTAAATGCACCAACAGCCGAAAGAAGGGGAAAACAGAGGGGAGAGAGAGAGAGAGAGAGAGAGAGAGAGAGAGAGAGGCTGCAGATAGAGGCGACAATACAACCAGCGTGTGTGTGTGTGTATGAGCTAACATGTTAGCTAATGTGTGTGTGTGGCAGTGAGTAAGCGAGGGAAGTGAGGATACCTGATCCCTCTCTCTCTCTCTGTGGATTAACTCTGCCGTTAGCTTGCTGCTGTTAGCCTCGCTGTTAGTGTGTAGCTTAGCCTGGCTCGGCTCGGCTCAGGTGGTGCTGATGGAGCGATTCCTGGCCCTGCTGCGGCTCCTGGGCCGGAGGAGAGGACCGAGGCGGTACCGGGCGGACGACGACTACCAAGACGGCTACGAGGACGTTTACTACTACACCAGCAAATACAACACACACCTACTGAGTGAGTGAGCTCCATAGACAAAGATGAGAGAGAGAGAGAGAGAGAGAGAGAGAGAGAGAGAGAGAGAGGCTGGGTTCTACTGTCTGACTGGAAAAGGCAGAGAGACAGAGTGTGACGGTGTGTGTGTGTGTGTGTGTGTGTGTATGTCTTGTATTATAGATGAAGGTTGTTAGTGAGGCACTGCTCAGGTGTCCAGGTGACAGCAGCCAGGTGGTTTGTGGGTAATAACAAGGCTGGAAATGTTGACTTCTGCAATGGAATGCTGACAATGTGCAGAACAAAAACTTGTGTGCACACACACACACACACAGACACACACTAATTCCAGGTTTAGTGTCCCGTGCTTTCCTGTAATATGTGGACTGATTCTGCTGTGTTTAGTTCTTGTTCTGGTTGTGTTACGGTTAGGTTAGGGTTAGGTTAGGTTAGGGTTAGTTTAAGGTTAGGGTTAGGTTCGTTCTGGTTAGTTCTGGTTTTAATGGCGTTCTGGTTCTAAGTTCCACACATTTGTAAAATGCTCCGTTTAGAGTTTTGTTTGTGGATTTTGGTTCTGCTGCAGGTCGTCTTTCCATTATTTCACAGTTCTTTCTGTTCTGGTTCTGACTTCACGTTCTGTTTGACATGGTTCTAGTTGTTCTGGGCCTGATCCTGAGATATCAGTTCTGGATTAGAACGTGTATCACCAAGCTGCTGGTCCATGTTCTCCTCTGGAATCATTTCCAAAAGCCGGACGGAGTTTCAGGTTTCACTTCTGTTGTCCCTTCTGATGGAATCTGGATTCTGGATCTGTTTTGTTGTATAAATGTGGATTTTGGTTTCATTTCTGTTATTTTCTCCTGCAGCTTCTCAGGTAGATTCTCAGTGTCCACAGGGTCAGAACCTGGCTCAGTTAAGGGGTGTGTGTGTGTGTGTGTGTGTGTGTGTGTGTGTTCAACACAGCATGTGATTCTGTATGAAGGCAGTTTGTGGCTGGTTGACTTGCTAACTGAATGAGAAACACGCACTCACACACACACATATACACACGTGTGGAAGATTCTGAGCGTGCCTGTCCATATTTAAAATTGACCCTTGAACTCCTGAAAGTACGAGAGACATCTTGGCGTGAAAGGAATCTTTCCCAAACATGAGTTTTATGTTATGATATCAGATTGTGTTGATTTAGATTTATGTGGTTATTTTTATTAATTAATTTTTTCATTTTTTACATCTTGGCCTCAGAAAGCCGCTCATGCAGAGACGACATGTGACGTCTGAAGTCATGTTCACGTGTGTGTCGTTCAGCGTATCACCACAGTCATCACCGTTTCTCCTCTCAGTCTTGGAGTGTTGATTATAGTGCTGTCTGTTAACATCTGTACATGCACGCAGACACACGTGCGCACACACACACACATACACACACACATCTGATAGTGACTGTTAGCACTGATTAAAGGTTTATACATACATCCGCTGAACTTTAGTTCTCTGTAAGAGTGTTATTAGCATTGTGTATGTATGAGTGTGTGTGTGTGTGTGCGTGTGTGTGTCTTTGGGGTTGGTTGATGTGATAGAAGGGGAGGGGCTTCAGAGTTTATTATAGTGTATTACTCCATCTGATGTCACACAGGAAGTACACAAATAATAGTAACAGAAAACAGACAAGCTGTTGTAGTGTAAATCACTTCTGGTTACAGAAGTAAAGACAATAAATATTAATACCTGAGAGAATTAACAATGCGTCTTTGTAAACAGTTTAATTTAAAAGGAGGTCTATGTGAGTCAAATTCCACCACAAAGAAAACAAACTCCAGGAACCCTCCAGGATTTCACCACAGGTTTTCGTGATTTCTGCAGCGCCAAAAATGCATTTTTTTGCGTCAGCTTTTCTGAAATTCTGCAAAACATATGGTGATGTTTTTTTTTTTCATGTTAATTTCATATAAAGCAATCTGTAGTAGCAGCAGCAGCAGTATTGTAGCAGCAGCAGTAGTGCTGTAGCAGCAGCAGTGTGGCAGCAGCAGCAGTAGTGTTGTAGCAACAGCAGTGTAGCAGCAGCAGTAGTGTTGTAGCAGCAGCAGTATTGTAGCAGCAGCAGTAGTGATGTAGCAGCAGCAGTGTAGCAGCAGCAGTAGTCTTGTAGCAGCAGCAGCAGTATTGTAGCAGCAGCAGTAGTGTTGTAGCAACAGCAGTAGTGCTGTAGCACCAGCAGTATTGTAGCAGCAGCAGTAGTGATGTAGCAGCAGCAGTGTAGCAGCAGCAGTAGTGTTGTAGCAGCAGCAGTATTGTAGCAGCAGCAGTAGTGATGTAGCAGCAGCAGTGTAGCAGCAGCAGTAGTATTGTAGCAGCAGCAGTATTGTAGCAGCAGCAGTAGTGATGTAGCAGCAGCAGTGTAGCAGCAGCAGTAGTGTTGTAGCAGCAGCAGTATTGTAGCAGCAGCAGTAGTGATGTAGCAGCAGCAGTGTAGCAGCAGCAGCAGTAGTGTTGTAGCAGCAGCAGTAGTGTAGCAGCAGCAGTATTGTAGCAGCAGCAGCAGTATTGTAGCAGCAGCAGTAGTGATGTAGCAGCAGCAGTAGTGTAGCAGCAGCAGTAGTGTTGTAGCAGTAGTGATGTAGCAGCAGCAGTGTAGCAGCAGCAGTAGTGTTGTAGCAGCAGCAGTATTGTAGCAGCAGCAGTAGTGATGTAGCAGCAGCAGCATTGTAGCAGCAGCAGTAGTGATGTAGCAGCAGCAGTGTAGCAGCAGCAGCAGTAGTGTTGTAGCAGCAGCAGCAGCAGTAGTGTAGCAGCAGCAGGAGATGAGGTCGTGACCCCGTGTGAATGCTGACAGCTGAAAGCTTGACATGTTGCTGGGTAGAACAGCGCCCTCTGCCTGTTGCCTCTGAAATATAAACCAAAACTCTTCCAATGACATTAGATATTCAGAGAAAATGAGGCTTCTAATTAAATGTTTTACAGTTAAATTTCTTTATATTCTGTGTGTGTGTGTGTGTGTGTGTGTGTGTGTGTGTGTGTGTGTGTGTGTGATATCAGTGCTCCCTCTGCTGACAGACTCTATGAAGCGGGTTCTGGTCCAGCAGCTGTTTCAGTCTGGTCCTCGTTGGTTCTGGTTCTACCTGTTCTTGTTCTGGTATTTTGCTGGTTCTATCCAGGAACCAAGTCTGACAACAGAAAGAAAGAAAGAGTCCAGTTCTGTTTCAGCTGTTTTTCCAATTTCAAGTGAGATCAGAAACAGAATAAATACACACACACACATACATACATACATATACACCTACACACACATACACATATATATACACACAAACACACACACACACATACATATATACACACACACACACACACACACATATATATATATACACACACACACATACACACACACACACATACATACACACACACANCTTCATGACTGATTGACTAACTGCAACTTATTAGTAGTCACTATAACACACCATCCATCCATTCATCCATCCACCCATCCATCATCCATCCATTTATCCATCCATCCATTTATCCATCCATCCATCATCCATCCATTTATCCATCCATCCATCCATCCATCTATCTATCCATTCATCCATCCATTTATCCATCCATCCATACATCTATGCACTCATCCATCCATCCATCCATCCATCATTTATCATTCTTCCATTTCTCTTTTCTCCAGCTGTAAGATTCACATTAAAAGCAGCAGAAGCAAAAGCAGCCTCACTGCCCCTCCCCCTCCTCCCCCTCCATCAGCCCCCGTCCTCCTCTTCATCCTCCCTCTGCATAGGCTCCGCCCCCTCCCCATATCCTCTCCTCTGCTGCCTCGTTTCATGGAGGAGATTCACATCTGCAGCACCACCACATCGCTGCTCTCTCTCTCTCTCTCTCTCTCTCTCTCTCTCTCTCTCTCTCTCTCTCTNTCTCTCTCTCCGTCCGCCTGTGGAGCGTTATGATCTGAATGAAGATTCGTGTTTGAGGAGCTTGTTTCATCTGTCAGTCGGTCTGAGGAGGACAGGAGGAAGAGAGGAAGGAGAGGAGGAGTGGAAGAAGAGGAGAGGAGGAGGAGTAGTTTGAGGTGGCTGAATCTGCATGGCGCCGTGGGGGGAGGCGACGCTCGGCTCGGCTTCGCCATGATCGCCGTGTCGTTTAAATGTCGCTGCCAGATCCTCCGCAGGGTGAACAAAGGTAGANGGGATGAAGAGCTCCGCATGTATGTGTGGGTATTATCATACGTGTGTGTGTGTGTGTGTGTGTGCCATTTGGTGTAAACTGCTGACATTGAAAAGAGAGCAAGCAAGAGTGAGGGAGACGAGCTAGCTGGTTGTTTATGATCAAAGCCAGGTGTGTGTGTGTGTGTGTGTGTGTGTGTGTGTGTGTGTGAATGAGTGAGGGGGTGTGTGTGTTAAAAATTATTCTGATTGATTCATTCAAACGATCTCTGCAGGTTCCTTTGGATGAGAGAGAACCGAGTAGAATGCACAAGTGTGTGTGTGTGTATGTGTGTATTTGTTTCTGTGTATGTGTGGTTGTGTGTGTGGTTGTGTGTGTGAGTGTGAATGTGAATGTGTGTGTGTGGTTGTGTATATGTGTGTGTATGTGAATGTGTGTGTGTGGTTGTGTATATGTGTGTGGCTGTGTGAATGTGTGTGCGTGTGTGTGTGTTTTATGGTGATTTTTGTGATTTCCTGTTTTAGTTTCAGGTTTTGTTTGTAGTTTATTTTTTCTGACACATGAATAATTTGGTATTTTTAATAAGTTGAGATGATTTTTGTGTTAAAGTCTGAAAGTCTGTGTGTGTATCGCTGCGTTTACACACTCCTGATGTTTAACACGGAATCAGACATTCTCTGCTGTGTTTTGGGACACATAAATCAATGTGACATGTATCTTTGCCAACATGACATCATGTGAACACACAGAGCAGAGTTTCTGTCACATATGAAGGAGTGGCAGGAAGTCTGATTTCAGAACAGTTTAATCTGGTTTCAGCTTAAACTGATATGAACACAAAGAAGATTAAAGATCCTGATGTCGGCGTCAGGGCTTATCATGTCATGAAGCCGTATGAGCTTCCTTTGATGCTAAACGAGGAAAAAAGGCAAAAACATCTGCAAAGAAACATAAAAACACGCTAAACATAAAAACACGCTAAACATCCAGAAACTATAATAAAAACAAAATCAGAATTATTTGACTAGATTTATTTCCAGCAGAATAATAACATGTATGTAGTTTCTGCTGATCGTCTCCAGCACAAAGCTGTCACCTGATTGGCTGGTTCAGTGTCTGTTGTAGCTGTATTATTTATTTTGGTTAAATTTTCTGTTTAAGTCGTTTCTCTGCTGATATTTTTCTAATTTCTCTGTTAGAAATTGACGCCTTCTGGCTGAACGTTACAGTTTAGCCACAAAACATAAAAAACACAAACATTATGATGTTCTAACATATAGCATGTTCGCAGGTTAACAGGCTAAGCGTTATATTTTAGCATGTTAGCATGCTAACTGTAATAAGAATAATATGAACATTAAACACAAAGTGCAGCTGACTAAAATTTTCACGAGCAGCAGGAAGTCCTGAAACCAACCAGAAAACCAAACACTTCTCATCAGAAGCTATTTAGCACATTAGCATGCATTTAGCATGTTAGCATATATGTTAGATTGGTTTATAATATGAACATTCACGAACATAGTAACTAATCAGGATAATTAATGAGAGAGAGAGAGAGAGAGAGGAAGAGACAGAAGGAGAGANGAGAGAGAGAGAGAGAGAGAGAGAGAGGAAGAGACAGAAGGAGAGATGAGTGTGTCCTACATCTGGAGAGGGGGAGGTGGATCAGCTTTCATCCTTAGTTATGCTATCTGACTGTGTGTGCGTGTGTGTGTGTGTGTGTGCGTGCACGTGTGCATGCGTGTGTGTTCTATTTTCAGAGTGGTTGTGTTCATTGTGTTTCTGAGCTGCTGGAGTCAAACACAACAGGAAGCAGAAGATTTAGAGCAGAATAAAACACACACACACACACACACACATATACATACACACACATCACTACGGCAACAAACTTTATGACTTTATGAAAGCGGCACATTTTATTTGTTGTTTGTTTGTTGTCAGACGTGATTTGGCTCCAGGCTCATTTTTCAGGCTTCCTGTTTTGCTGCATTATTTTGAACTGCATTTATAATATTTTGGCTCCTCCATATAAGATGGACAAAAAATATTAGAAACATCCTTAAATATAAATAATATCGTCTGACAACAGGAAATACAGCCTCAAAGTGAACAACAAGCTGAGCAACGCAGTCCAAACGTGTTCAGGAGATCGTATTGATTGATTGACACGACCGTTGTTACATCGTACAACCCTTCCTGTTTCTCTGGCCACTGAGACACACACACACACACACAAGCCACAGCATTACACCTCTACCAGGTGAGGTGAATAACATCAAGGTGTGGANACACACACACAAGCCACAGCATTACACCTCTACCAGGTGAGGTGAATAACATCAAGGTGTGGATATATCAGACAGGAAGTTCATGTTGAAGCAGGAAAAGTGTGCAGCATGAGAATCTGAGCCACTTTGACACGGACCAACATGTGATGCCAGACGACTGGGTCAGACGTCTCCAACACGGCAGGTCATGTGGGGCANCACGGACCAACATGTGATGCCAGACGACTGGGTCAGACGTCTCCAACACGGCAGGTCATGTGGGGCATTCCCGGTATGCAGGTCATACCTACCACAAGTGTCCAAGGAAGGATGGCCGGTGAACCGGAGACAGGGTCATGGCGCCCGAGGCTGACTGCTGGTCGTAGAGAGCAAAGGCGAGCCCGTCTGGTCTGAGTGTGGGCCAGTCTGAGCTGGGTGAGTGTGCATGGTTTACGTGGGGAAGAGATGCACCAGGTGCATTATGGGAAGAAGGCGAGCAGCGGAGGCAGGGTGTTGATCTGGGCCGTGTTCTGCTGGGAAACCTTGGGTCCTGGATCATGTGATGTTACTTTGACATGTAGCACCTAAACATGGCTGCAGACCAAGTCCAGCCTTCATGCTGCGGTATTCCCTGATGGCGGCGGCCTCTTTCAGCAGGATAACGCGTCCTGCCACGCCGCTAACATCGTTCAGGAACGGTTTGAGGAACATGACAAAGAGGTCAAGGTGTTGTCTCCGCCTCCAAATTCCACAGATCTCAGTCCGATCCAGCATCTGTGGGACGTGCTGGAAAAACGAGTCCGGTCCACAGAGGTCACACCTCACAACTTCCAGGACTTAAAGGATCTGCTGCTAACGTCTTGGTGCAGATACTCAGGAACCTTCAGAGGTCTGAGGAGGCCACGCCTCCACGTCACGTCTAACGAGGAGACCTACACCATGTTAGGCTGCTGGTTTAACGCTGGGCTGATCGGTGTGTAAATATATCACCATTATCTGTATCTATCTTATCTTTATCCCTAGCTGTACTCGGAATGGGTGGGGCTTAACCCATAAGTGGTTGGAGCCTAACTGGAAGTTGGTATTTTAAGCCTGACATGGGTATGGGTTGATCAGAATATATTTATTGTTTACAGAACAGCCTCAGAATTGATCTTCAGATCAATGTTTCTGATCACAGAGAACTATTTACATAACAAGTTTTTATAAACTTAAACGAATAAACTTCAGTGAATCAATGAACATTTTTTACTACCTAACATATTTATTTATTGGATGGGAGGGATATTTTATTTCTACACAAATGAAACACCATGGCCCAGATTCATAAAAAATGGCGATAAGGAAGTTGCCTAAATGAGTGCTGTGATGATTGAAGCTCATTCATAAAACTTCTCCTGATAATCAGCTGTCACCTGAAAGCAGCGTTGCTGTGAGGCGTGACATGTAAAAGCCATGAAGATCAGCGTGTTAATGAGCCGCTGCGTGTTCATGATCTGATGGTCTAATTGGAGCTGCAGATGATTGACAGCCACTGTTCTTGTTTCTGATTGGTCAGCTTGATCAGTGATTATTTATGTGTTGGACAATGTGTGTTACTTTCAGTAATAATGTTTTTTGTGTGTGTGTGTGTGTGTGTTTCAGATGAGGGGCCGTACGCTAAACACTCTGCCGGGTCACGACCTCCAGATGGCGCATTGGCCATCAGGAGGCAGAGTATACCAGGTAAGGCACACACACACACACACACACATTGGTCTAGTTGCATTATGTTCTGTTTTATTCTGTTGTGGACACCTCCCTCTCTACATCGGTGATGCTGAAGTTGAAAGAGTCAGCAGCTTCAAGTTCCTTGGTGTACACATCACCGAGGACCTCTCCTGGACACTTCATACAGACACAGTGACCAAGAAAGCTCACCAGCGGCTCTATTTCCTGAGAAGACTGAGGAAGTTTGGCATGAACACCAGCATCCTCACTAACTTCTACAGGTGCACCATCGAGAGCCTGCTGACGGGCTGCATCACTGTCTGGTATGGGAACTGTTCTGCCCAAAGCCGCAAATCACTACAGAAAGTGGTGAAGGCGGCACAGCACATCATCGGCAAACGTCTCCCGGCCATTCAGGACATTTTCCATCAGCGGTGCCTGCAGAAGGTACACAGCATCTTAAAGGACCACAGCCACCCAGCACACAGACTGTTCTCCTTGCTACCGTCTGGCAGACGATACAGGAGCATGGCTGCACGCACCACCAGACTCAACAACAGTTTTTACCACCAGGC
This sequence comes from Lucifuga dentata, assembly GCA_014773175.1. Classification (NCBI taxonomy): domain Eukaryota; kingdom Metazoa; phylum Chordata; class Actinopteri; order Ophidiiformes; family Bythitidae; genus Lucifuga; species Lucifuga dentata. The sequence goes on from VXCM01007170.1 coordinate 28,526, forward strand.
CATCAGGCTCCTCAACTCATAACACTCATAACACACACACTACACATACATAACACGCATACTACACATACCTGTCATTACCCACTGTTTGCACTATTACTGTTTGCTGTTTACATAAAATTTGCACTATTGTCCTGACTGCTGCTACTTACCTCATTGAACATATTTCCCTGTATGTATATAAGAGTGTTATATTTCTTTCATATACTTTTTTTTTATCACATCTGTGCAATAACAATATACCACTTGTCACTTTATCCCTACATAACATCCCTTTACAAATGTATATAGTATTATATATTTTTCTTCGTGTATTTTTCTTTTTGCCATTTGCACAGTACAGTGTTATATTTTGTTTTAATACTTATCTGGTATTATCATTTTTCTATTATCGGTTTTCTTATTCTCAACCTTTTTTTTTTTCTTTTGTAGAAGTGCTCTTATTATTTTGTTCCTTTTTACTGCTGAGCTGACCCGTTTCTCTCGTGAAACACATTTCATTGTACTGTTGACCCTGTGTTAACATACATATGACAAATAAATCTAAATCTAAATCTAATCTAATCTACTATAGCTGCCGAGCTAAGCACTCTGGTTACATCTCTGAAAACTGAAAATAGAACACACACACACACGACGCAGCAGTTATCTGATGTTTTCTACTCCGTGTGAACTGCAGCTGCTCACATTTTGACTCCGCCCACATGGATCTATGACCTACATGCAGCTCCAATCAGAGCGCTCCTCCTTGCTCTGACATCAGGTTGATGTGACATCGCTGACCTGTGGTTAAAACATGGTCAGTAGACACACGAGAGCCACGTGGAAACCTGTCAGCCAATCAGCAGCCTGTTACAAGCTGCAGGTCTCCTCATGGTCACTGGGGGGATGGTGGGTGGGNCCAATCAGCAGCCTGTTACAAGCTGCAGGTCTCCTCATGGTCACTGGGGGGATGGTGGGTGGGGGGATGGTTTGACCTGGTCTAGCTTCTGGTTGCAGACCTTGGTTGAACTTCAGAATCAGTTCCAGGCCTTGGAGAACATTTAGAGTTTGAAACCTTCATGGCTGAGATTGCTGCCGTAACAGAATCAGTCAGAGGAGCTGATAGAACCTCAGAGGAGCTAGTAGAACCTTGAAGGAGCTGGAAGAACCTCAGTGAAGCTGGTAGAACCTCAGTGAAGCTGGTAGAACCTTGAAGGAGCTGGAAGAACCTCAGAGGAGCTGGTAGAACCTCAGAGGAGCTGGTAGAACCTCAGAACCAACTTATCGGCCGGCTCACTTGCCAATCGAAGCCACTTTACTGGCTGGATGTAAAGAGAACACATTCAGCATAACAGAAGATCAAACTGTTTGTAAACGTTTTGATTGAAACTGTTCCCATGATATTAATCAGTATAAACTGCTGAAACCAGGTTTTAACGATGAATCCGTTTTTGATCGTTAAGGCAGCTTGATGACCTGTTAAAACAGACCAGAATCATTTCCTCTGAGCTCCTCTCCATCTGATTCACTGTAACATGTAACATTTGAATGAAATGCTGGTGGTTTTATCACCTGAGGACAGGTACACCTGACACACCGCCTCCTGTCCGCTGCTCTGTTAATATTTCATGTTATTGATGAAATATAGATGGAGGGCAGAACAGGACAAGGTTTTCTGTGTGAGAGACTATTTTTGTCTGAAAGATGGAGAGATGGAATGAATAAAACAGTGGAAGTCAGAGGTTTCAGCCAATCAGCTGCCTCCCTGCTGTGCTGCAGATGAGTTCCGGGGCTGCTCATTGGTGGAGCTGATGAAGAAGGAGGGGACGACGCTCGGCCTGACGGTGTCAGGAGGAATCGACAAGGACGGCAAGCCACGAGTNAGGAGGGGACGACGCTCGGCCTGACGGTGTCAGGAGGAATCGACAAGGACGGCAAGCCACGAGTGTCAAACCTGAGACAGGGAGGCATCGCTGATAGGTAACACACACATAAACACACACACGCACACACACATTATTACTGCAATCAACACATGTTTTCAAACACAAGCAGTCACTGATCAGCACTGAGCGTGATGTTTGTGTTGTTTATGATGTTTGTGTTTTTTTTTGTGTTGTTTGTGTTGTGTTGTTTATGTTTTGTATTGTGTGTGTTTTGTGTTGTGTTTGTGTTTTTTGTGTTGTTTTGTGTTGTTTTATGTTGTTTGTGTTGTGTTGTTTATGTTGTTTGTGTCGTTCGTGTTTTGTGTTGGGTTGTTTGTGTTTTTTGTGTTGTTTTGTGTTGTTTTATGTTGTTTGTGTTTGTTGTGATGTTTGTGTTTTGTGTTGTGTTGTTTTATGTTGTTTGTGTTGTGTTGTTTATGTTGTTTGTGTCATTTGTGTTGTGTTGTTTGTGTTTTTTGTGTTTTGTGTTGTTTTATGTTGTTTGTGTTTGTTGTGATGTTTGTGTTGTTTTATGTTGTTTGTGTTGTGTTGTTTATGCTGTTTGTGTTGTTTTATGTTGTTTGTGTTGTGTTGTTTGTGTCGTTTGTGTTTTGTGTTGTGTTGTTTATGTTTGTGTCGTTTGTGTTTTGTGTTGTGTTGTTTGTGTTTTTTGTGTTGTTTTATGTTGTTTGTGTTGTGTTGTTTATGTTGTTTGTGTCATTTGTGTTGCTAGGAGCGACCAGCTGAATGTTGGCGACTACATCCGCTCTGTGAACGGCATCAATCTCGCCAAGTTCAGACACGACGAGATCATCAGCCTGCTGAAGAACGTTGGAGAACGAGTCGTCCTGGAGGTGGAGTACGAGCTGCCGCCTGTCTGTAAGTACCGATGGCGCCACCTATAGGACGCTGTCAGCGCCAAACAAACCCTCTTCATATCATGTCTGCACAACGTCTTTGACAGCGTAACAGTCATAATGGTGTCGGAGTTTTCAAGGGTCATGATGATGTGTTTCTGTGTTGGTGTGTGTTGCAGCGGTGCAGGGGTCAGGGGTCATGTTTAAGAACCTGGAAGTAACACTTCATAAAGAAGGAAACAGCTTTGGGTTTGTCATCAGAGGTGAGGAGAGCTCTGTGTGTGTGTGTGTGTGTGTGTGTGTGTTTGTTTGTGTGTGTGTGTGTGTGTGTGTGGTAATAATAAAATATATACATGAATATGTTTGGTTGTAGGCGGGATAAATGAAGACAGGAACAAGTCCCGCCCCATCGTCATAACAACCATCAGGCCAGACGGGCCAGCTGACAGGTGAGTGAACGATCTGTCTGTCTGTCAGAAGTCTCAGGACAACCTGACAAACTCTCTCTCTCTCTCTCTCTCTCTCTTCCTCCTCCAGAGAAGGAACTATCAAGCCGGGCGATCGGTTGCTAAGCATCGATGGGATTCGTCTCCACGGCAGCAGCCTATCAGAGGCCATGAGCATCTTAAAGCAGTGTGGACAGGAAGCCACGCTGCTGATTGAGTACGACGTCTCAGTCATGGGTGAGCGATCTGTTCGTTCACGAATTGATCTCATTGATTAAGAGAGAAATATTCCGTAACAATCTTCATCATCAGTATGGACAAATCAGTTGCTGCATTTATCAAAGAAGTGATTGATGGATTCATGAAAAGAATAAAACTCACTGTTCATGTTATTTCAGACTAAACTGGGGTTACAATGGAATAAATTTCATTTGGGTTCAAAAATTCAACAATAAATTCACAACCTACATAATTACATAATTCCTCTGTAATCACGCTGTATTGTCAGACTCGGTTGCCACGGCGTCAGGGCCGCTGCTGGTGGAAGTTGCCAAGGTGACAGGTTCCAGTCTGGGCGTGGCTCTGTCCACCTCCATGTTCTGCAGCAAGCAGGTCATCATCATTGACAAGGTCAAACCAGCTAGCATCGCAGACAGGTACCTGACTTCTGACCTCTGACCCCACTGACAGGGTGAAACATCAGAGGCTAACAGACAGGAACACAGCCATCTCTTGTATATTATTATTATAAATATTTTACTTTATTCCTACTCTTTATTTTGATTCTATTATTTTGTTGTATATTTTTTATTGCTTACATTTTTTCCATATTTCTCTCTATTAAATGATTTTTTACTTCTATTTTTGTTTTTTTATTTTTTATTTATTTATTATGTATTCATGTTTCATCTAACTGATCTTTTATGTTATATTTTTGCATTTAATTTTTTAACTTAATTTTCTAAACTAATATATTTTTTGTGTGTGTGTCTCTGATGTTGCATCTCTCTCTGTCTGTGTGTGCATGTGTGTGTGTGTGTGTGTGTGTGTGTGTGCATGTGTGTGTGTGTGTGTAGGTGTGGTGCTCTCCATGCAGGTGATCACATCCTGTCAGTAGATGGGAAGTCGATGGAGTTTTGTTCTCTTGCTGAAGCCACACAGTTGCTGGCAGCTTCCTGTCAGACTGTACGCATGGAGATCCTGCCACAGCACCAGGCCCAACCGGCCCTGAATGCACCACAGCATGGTAAAACACACATGCAGGCCTGGCCGGACCTGAATGCACCACAACAGCTGAATAAAGTCCATAGAGTTTTCATAACTTTGTTAGCAGGTAACAACTAACCTTTGACCTCTGACCTTTCCTCTTGTCTTAACCTAAACACTGTCCTCTGTTTGTATGTGTCTGTGTGTGTGTGTGTGTAGTCAAGGTACAGCGTAGTCCCCGCCCCCTCCCCTGGGAGACAGGAGGCTCTACCCCCCTCCTTCCTCCCTACCACTACAACACCTATCACCCTGACCAATCAGCTGCCAGATCGCACAACCGCCATACAAACAACCCTCGTATGTGCAACACGATCTCTCTCTCTGATTGTGGTTTTGGAATCTCGCAGTGAGAGACCTCTGCTCATACCTCTCTCTCTCTCTCTCTCTCTCTCTCTCTCTCTCTGCAGCTCTCAGTCACTCGTTCTCTCCTGGCTCCATGTCAGCTTATAGTCTCTCGTCCCTCAACATGAGCACCCTGCCCAGGAACATGTATCCCACAAGCCCGCGGGGCACGCTGATGAGGAGGAAGATGAAGAAGAAGGACTTCAAGAGTTCCTGTGAGTCTGACCTCTGACCTTAGACTTACACTCAAGTCTGGTTTCAGTCTTTCCAGTCCATGTGTGGGTCTCAGCTGTGATTGGATCATCATATCTATGTCTCAGCTGTGATTGGATGGTCAGATGACTGTTTGATTAATGATTGGCTGTGGGATTATTCACTGAGAAACAGTGGACGGACCTGTACCTCCCTCCCTCTCTCTCTCTCTCTCTCTCTCTCTCTCTCAGTGTCTCTGGCGTCCAGCACCGTTGGTCTGGCAGGTCAGGTTGTTCACACCGAGACAACAGATGTGACGTTGCTAGGTGACGGCATCATGGGATTTGGTCTTCAGTTACAGGGCGGAGTCTTCACCACGGAAACGCTGTCCTCCCCTCCGCTCATCGCTTACATTGATCCAGACAGCCCAGCCGAGAGGTTAGTGATACGCATGCGCGCACACACACGCACGCACACACACACAAAGTAGGTGCACTACTAACCCTGGCTCTGTGCATGTATTCCTGTGCGTGCGTGCGTGCGTGTGTGCGTGTTTGTGTGTGTGTGTGTGTGTGTGAGACCGTGGGGGGCTGTGTGTGTGTGTGTGCGTGTGCATGTGTGTAGGTGTGGGATCCTGCAGATTGGTGACAGGATTTTATCCATAAATGGAGTTCCTACTGAAGACTCGACTCTGGAAGAAACCAATCAGCTGCTCAGAGACTCTTCCATCACCGCCCAGCTCACACTGGAGATCGAGTTCGACGTGGCGGGTACATGCACGCACGCGCGCACACACACACATACACACACGTTTAATTTAGTGTGTAATGCATCTGTATTTATCTACATCTTTTGTTGTGTTTGTCTCAGAGTCGGTCGTTCCCAGTTCTGGAACGTTCCATGTGAAGCTTCCTAAGAAGCCGGGAGTGGAGCTGGGAATTACCATCAGCTGTATGTAATTATCCTGTCTGTCTGCCTGTCTCTGTCTGCCTGTCTCTGTCTGCCTGTCTGTCTGCCTGTCTCTGTCTGCCTGTCTNTGTCTGCCTGCCTGTCTGCCTGTCTGTCTGCCTGCCTGCTTGTCTCTGTCTGTCTGTCTGTCTGCCTGCCTGTTTGCCTGCCTGTCTCTGTCTGTCTGTCTCTGTCTGCCTGACTGCCTGTCTGTCTGTCTGTCTATGTGTCCGTCTGCCTGTCCGTCTGTCCGCCTGTCTGCCTGTCTGTCTGTCTGCCTGTCTGTCTATGTGTCTGCTTGTCTACCTGCCTGTCTGTCTCTCTGTCTGTCTGTCCGTCTGTCTGCCTGTCTGCCTGCCTGTCTCTGTCTGTCTGTCTGCCTGCCTGTCTGTCTGCCTG
>VXCM01007171.1:0-22732 GCA_014773175.1 Lucifuga dentata
GGCAGATGATTCGCTGTGGTGACCCCTGAAGGGAAAGCCGAAAGGAAAAGAAGAAGAAGAAGTTGTCTAATTCTCTTGGTGTTACCTTCTTTGCTATCTTTTAAATTACCACCACCAACAATGAATATGTGGAAATACACAAAACACCTCTCATTTTTAAAGGAACATACTGGTGGTTTTGCATGTTTGAGCCCTATAAATACAACACATTCACATTACTGCCAAACATTTTCCAAAATATACTACAGGAGCTATACATTTTAGATTTGTCATTACTACCTTCCAGACTGCCATTGCTTTCAGTTCATTCCAGTATGCTTTAAAAATCAACTTTTTTTTTTTTTTTTTNTTTTTTTTTTTTTTTTGTCAAAGTTACATAATTTAACTGGTCTAACATGTAGCTGCACCGAAGAAAATGTGTCTCCACCAGGGAATATATTCCTAGAAGAAAACTACTTTTATAGAGAAATTAAAAACAAACGTGCTCTCTAATTTGGACATATGTGAACACTGAATTCTAAGGTGGGTGTATCACCTGAACATTTGAATTTTGAAAGATTTGATTTTGAAAGAAAATGGATTTCAGCAAGTAGTATTTATTGGGCTTAAACATAAAAAAAAATCACTGGTATGGTCCTTTAACTTGGTTGAAATGGTTAGCTGGAGGTAAAATGCAAGTTTATTTAGCATCGCATCAGAACATGCAGGGTATGCAGACCGAGGAGCAACTGAAATTTTTAAGTCTAAATAATTTCCTGTAATTAATAAAAGTAGGAACAAAATGTTCTTTATAAGCATTATGATAAACATTTGAACATATTTTGATATCTATGGCCTGGTAAATTCATGAGAGGAACCTTCATACCAGAATGCAGATGAATCATGTTGTCAGTCTATAGAATGATCCAGGCTCATCCAGTTGGGCTGCTGTGGGACGAACGCGGTCAAGGAAGATGACTTAATTTGGTTTTTCTGCATGTCTGTCATCGTATGAGCACGTACTGTGTCACCTGACTGTATCTCTGTAAGTGTCAGTCTGTCTGGAAGCCTCCCGCAGCTTCAGTCAGACAAAAGCAGATTAATAGTATATAGTATACTGCTGCGTCTGAGTCCAAAGACAGATATTGGGATCAAGAGATTTGAGGGATTTTCCCTCAGGATTTCTGCCTTGTTTAAATACAACTGCTACTGACTGTCAAAGGGTATTTGTGAAATTCTTTGACACGAAACTCCTCCTGAATGGGATTCATCTGACAGCATAGATAAACACACCCCAATATCCATGATACACACACGCACGTACATTAAATCGGGCTTTGTTGCTTGCAAAGGTACTGTCAATATATGTCTTTTATTGAAACATAATATGGTTTATAGAACCTGCAGGTATAGCATAAGATGCTGAATGCTCTTATCTTTTTACTCTCCATGAATATGTCGCACATACAGGACAAAATGGTTCCTGCAGAACTCTGCCTTCAAACACATTCATCTATGCGGCTACAATAGCTCAGACTTTGAACTTCAAGATCCCATATCTTCTTAGAGTAGTGTGGGTTCTCTGGAGTATTTTCTCTGGCCTGAATTAGGGACGAAATCTAAGTATAAAGCCAGAAATTTCTGTCTGTCTCTCTGTGGCACCAATATTTCTAGAACCCTGTATGAAGTTGAAATTTGGCAGGTTTATTGCTCAGGACCCAAGGACATGCAGTGTCGTGTGTGAAGTTGTTTGGATGAGCGGTTCTCGAATTGAGCTGTGCTGGTAAAAAGTAGTCCACGTGGCAGGATACGCTCTGGTGTGGCAGCATATGCTCCGCTCCACGAGCCCTAATGGCAGGCTGCGTTGCACACCATAAAGTCAGGCTGGTTCCAAAGGCATATTTTCAGTGGCCACTACAAAAAAAAAAGCTATCTCACGAGGACATGCAGAACAAAATTATGGCAGGCTGCGACACACACCACAAAGTCCGGCCTGATCCAAACATGTTCCAGGATACGCTTGGGGTGCAGCAGCATACTCCGCTCCACAGGCACTAATGGCAAGCTGCGGTACACACCATAAAGCCCGGCCCAGTCCGAACAGGCACATTTTCAATGGGCACTGCAGTAGTTGTTAAAATGTTGCAATCACCGCTTGATTTGGTCTAGTTTCACACCGAAAAAAAATCCAATGGAACCAAAATCTAGCAGCAAAAGTCATGTGAGAACTCTCGTTCCATTTATTGGTCAGAAATGTCTGGGGCACGAAAATATAACTGTACTGGGTGAAATATGACAAACAGAATTTGGATAATTTTCTAGTCATAGTCATCATTTGAACCAAAAACCAATACCAAGCAAGCTATGATACCAAAAGCTGAGTTTGACTTTAAGACACGTTGCTTCACATGATGCGAATAAGAAGACATGCAGCCTTCAGACGACTCAAAAGGAGAATGGAGCACATATGGAACACATATGGAGCACATACAACAACATGCTTACCTTTAGCGTGTTCATCTGAAGACTTGTTAGGTAAAATTGATATATTACGACCTTTTCAGAGCAATGCAGTTACCTGCATACATCTAGCTATCTCTGGTTCTAGATGAATCAATAAATCAATAGATTGCTCTGTAGTTGGTTTGGAAGTAGTGTAGATCATGTTTAGACCACAAATGAACAGCTGCAGAGTTCGTTTGGAACCTGACCAAGACCACCTCCTCAGTGTGGCTGTTTTGTTCTGCACCTGGGTAAGATTGTCATGATCAAGCCTGTGTAAAGGAACTGCAGCAAGGTAGGAAACAAACCCTAATCTTCTGGGGAAGAATGTCTTCCCGTGGATGTTTGCTGTTTGATTTAAGGAGTCTGATTTCTGCAAAACAGATGGATGAAGCTGTTTTTATAATGTTTTAGATTCCAGGCTGTAGATTCTATTTTATCTTTGAGTGAAAATGATAATAGGATCTGCAGCTGAGGCTTTGTTTGTTGGTTGAAGGTTTGGTAGAAGCATAAACATATTCACAAGGCAAAATTAATCATACTGTCTAGTAAACTTTTTTTTTTTTTTTTTTNTTTTTTTTTTTTTTTTTACAGTGCTGCCATTTGACGATAAAAACAAAATTCAATGAAAAATGAAATCGCAAAAATGACTCCAGAGGGTTGAATACTAGAAACAAGTGAAAAGTCTTTATCTGCATGCTGTTATACTAATGATGCAGGAGGATTTATTCTTTCCCTTTGATTATAAGTGTCTATATACATGAACCAGACTTGCTTTGAAATATAATGTAGGTTTGTGAATTAACTATCTATCCATTATCAACAAGTAGGAGAGTGTTCCATCTTATCTGATCTATCTTTTTCCTGACTATAAATTCTAACTCAATAATATTATGATTAAAACAGCACTGCAGCCGATGCACGAGTCGCTCGCTGCATGTTCACTGGGGATTTCTTTGTATGCTTCTGTCTTTTTTTATCATCTGTAATGAAATGATGTTAAGTACTCTGAGAGCTGAGCTTCATTCAGTGCTCAGCGTTCTTTATTTTAGGGATTTTGTTTTTTAGGATTTGTCACACATTAACTGTAGGATCCATAATTTAAATTTCCTGAGCACATTTAGAAAACGTCTTTTGTACAAATAAGATAAACCAATATAAACACTCCTTTAGCTTTGATTTGTTAGAGCCTTTGCCATGCTGAATTTCAAGTGTTTGAGAGTAAAAATAAGGTTTAAATTGTTAAAGAATCATCCACATCTCTAATAATCTAGATATTGGGAATCCTGGGATTAAAATGATTAGAACTACTGTATAAGACACTAATTATCCTGCGGGATCATTCCAAACCACAAGGCATAAAAGATTGGTGAGGTCCTCGCACATCTGCTCCCATAATCCTCTCTGTTTGCTCTGTCTACTTAGAAATTTCTGGAATGGCTATTGTCCACACACCATCTGTATGGAGGAGCTGCATAATGAAATGAATTAAATCTTTAGCAGTGCTTGAGTATGATGTATTAATAAATGTGTGCATGAGCTGAGAGTCTTATTCCACTGTTCAAATCCTACGAGAGAGAGAGAAAATATATGACATCAGGTTCCATTACAGGTTTATTGACTTAGTGATTTTGGGGCTGACACAGACTAGAGTTAACAATCATGACAGAATTGTGATGATGTCATCGGTCAAAAACGGTGGTCCTATCGATCGCAGCAGAAACGGTGGTCCTATTGATCGCAGTATGAGACACGCCCAACGCAGCCAGTTTTTTTTTTTTTTCCTCTTGCAACCAAAGTCAGCCTGTGACAAAAATTCTTACAATTCTGAAATCAGAAATGTAAGGAAATCTCACATTTTGACTGCTGTTATAACCTACAGTACATCTATAAACCAAACAATAGTAATATGATATGTAATCACACAGAATATGCTGAATGCAAAAAAACAACACATACACCTAAAATAGAGGCAATTCGGATAAAGATTGTATTTTTGTGGAACTGTGGCAGGAAAAGCCCTGTTTGTTATTTATCCCAAGCACACTTTGCAGAATTGACATCCTATATTGCCTTTTCTTCCTGAGCCAGACTCTCCTCCTCTTCCTCCTCCTCCTTTGAGATTTTCGCAAACATAGAAGCACCAGTGCTATGGACAAAGCTTTTTGTTTTGTTTTTGCTTTCACTCCATTTTAAAATAATGAAAATTTCCTGCTTGCCATAGTTCTATGCTTCATCAGGCATTCATTGCACATCTGAGCTAAATCACACTTGATATGGTGTATAGTCTGACACAGGTTACGACACAGGTAACCATCTCACAGAGTGATTAGCAACGGATGTAAAAGATCGCTGTTATCATATGGTTTGCAGGAGCTGTAAGGCTGTTTTCACGTGATAAGCGGTATTTATGCTGCAGAGAGCGATCTGACTTTTGATGCCCTGCACCTTGGTAAGCTCATGGAATAGAGTACTGAGGCGGCCACACGTGTCATCAAGAAGCACCCACAGCACTTACGAGCATTGGTCATTTGCCAGTTTACAGACCTTGTAGCCCTGTCTGACTGCTGAAATGTCGACATGCAATCGCCTTTCTGCCCAGATCGTGACACAATTTTAAAGTTGCGTTGTATATCTCTGGAAATTTTCTTTACACAAAATATGAACTAATGGGCAGCATGGTGGCTAATGGACATCATGTGGCTTAGTGATTAACACTGTTGCCTCAGCAAAAAGGTCCCAGGTTCTTATCCAACTGGGTCCTTTCTGTGTGGATGTTTGCATGTTCTCCCCGTGTCTGCGTGGGTTTCCTCCACATACTCCAGTTTCTTCCCACCTCCAAAGACATGTAGGTTAGGTGAATGAGTTTGTCTGTATGTATGTTTCAGCCCTATGATTGGCTGGTGGTCTGTCCAGGTGTACCTCGCCTCTCTCGCAATGACCGCTGGGATAGACTCCAGCCCCCTGTGACCCTGATTAGGATAAGCGGGTACGGAAGATGAAGTTATGAGCTTTTCCTACATTGTGGTGTTGCTTCTGCTTATGTCACATAGAACTATTCTCTGATTGGTTGCTTTAAGGTAACATTGACCCGTGATTATTATCCAACAGAGTCAGAAGGGAAAAAATGAAAGAAAATACTAACTTAAATCGGTGGAACATGTTGATGTGGTATGTTGACAGAGGTCACATGCTGTTTTTTTGATTCAGCAAGAATCTGGAACTCGACTGCAGTAACACTTTTCTATTTTGAGGATTTCCGTCACTGCCAGCGTCTATAAAGTGATCACACAAAAAAGGCAATATGAAGGGCGTATTGTTCTCAAAGTATACATGCGGCATCGTTAACCGGCTCAGCTGAGAGGAGAAATTCTGCACTATAGCCGCAGCTGTGGGAGCTATCGATTTCCATCAGAGTGGCCGGTCGCTCCAACCGTTTCCTCTCTCTCTCCCCTCTCTTACTGTTGCTTTCGGGGGATAATGAGAGAGATGGACTAGCACTCTTCTGCTAGATAGATGCATTAGGTTTGGGCTGTGGCGCTAAGAAATGAGACCACACTTATGCTCGTTACTCCTGATTTGTCTAAATTGTAATTTAACAACAAATCAATTCTCTGGTAGCATTGACCTTTGCTGTGAGGCTTTTACATTTTCCCTTAAAGCGCCCATGTGACGGGGAGGGAGGGGATTTTCCTCCGGCTCTTTTTCAAATGTACGTCTGTCTGATGATGTGATGATGCATTCAGTGCCTCGCAGAAAACAGCCTTCTCTCCTTCTTTGTTACTGCATGTACGGTGGTGACATGAGTACCTCGTGATTAATAACACCACAAACAAAGGGAAAATTCAACAAGCGCTCTTATTTTTATCTCAGTGGTTTCAGTTTGGGCTGAATATGGTGTAGTAATTATCCCTAAAAATCTGGGGAGTAGTATGTGTACTTAAAACAACTGTGATATCTGCTGTTAATTGGTTATCATTTTTTCAGATTTTATTGGAATAGTGGGAACAATAAGTGACGTTACCATTTTGTTTAACACTACACTGAAGAGGTTTTTACATTAAAAACTACATCTGTGTACTTGTAAAGGATCCCTCCTAGTGTTAATGAATGTGTTTTTATCACATAAAAACACATACATAAACACACATCACAATCATTGCATCATTTTTGTACACTTCTTTGTTGCAGGAAATTACAAATCAAAGCTTGGCCATGAATGAGACTCAGCAGACTTCCCTTTTCTCGTTATAGATCAGCGTTTCTTATGTATTTATGTTGCTTTACACATCTCAGTATTCAATCAAACCTTTTCAGAGTTTTGGAGCTGGAACATGCAAAGTTCCCCAGAGCACCTTTAAAGCAATGCCAAAGTTAGAACTGACTTACTATGGATTACATGTTAGCATGCAAAATATTTTGATCTATATTTAACTCTTATTTTTCTGCATTTGAGTTTTTTTTTTCAGTTGTCATAACCTTTTAATAGCTAAAATTGAGGGATTGTTGCCAAAAACGGTTGCTTATGTTCGATGTTTGTGAAAATGCTATTGATATTGGATGATATATGATTATCAGATTTTTCTTACTGTCATATCAATATTGATATCTGATTCAAAAATCCATTATTGGTTGGATTTCTGTCTAAATGTTAACATAGAAATGAGAGAACTATATATTAAGAAAAAAACATAGCAACATTCTGTGGAAAATCACTGTATAAATTGTCCATTTGAATTTTCTTGTGTCACATTTCCTTTTAAACGTTTAATTCAGATTTTTGATTAATTTGAAGTAATTTAAATATTTAAGGAGTGTATGTCATTTATGGGTGAACTTTTTACATTCCAAATTTATAAACCTAGTTGAAACAAGATTAATTATAGATGCAAAGTCTTAATAATAAGTTCTTTAATATATTAGGTATATATTTATAATATATTTAGTATGTTCCCTTATATGAACCTTTCCATAAACATAACCCTCCGCCCCACCACTGTGCTTCTCGGAAACAAACACGGATGCCGTTATGTTGGTTGCTGAGCAGCCTGGCTGTATAACGGTGGCTTGGCATTCTGCTGACTGTCACTTTACCGTTAATCAGCTGTCACGGTTTCGTGCTCGTATTTGGAGGCTGCCTGGAGGTCAAGGTTGAGCCGAGGATATCTGTGAGAAATAAATGAAAAAAAAAAAGATTTATGGATTGATTTGTCACCCATGACTCCTCGATGCTTTTGTCATTGCACACCAGATGTTTCATTCAGCACAGGAGTAAACTTCGCATGTAATGTTGTAACCATTTCCCATCACGTGTTGCGGTTCGATCATGATGAGATGTGGCACGTGGGACCATCATCTGGAGATCTTCTGATCAGCGGCTGAGTGCATTTTGGTGTAGTGTTACTAGCACAATGGCATTGGCATCACTTTGTCAACGGGATTAAATGGATTTATGTCTCTGGATTAGGATGTTACCAGCTGGGTACATCTGGGAAAGAAAATCTGTGTGTAGGAGTGTGTGTGTGTGTGTGTGTGTGTGTCATACATGGCTTGTTTCAATGGTTCCTTCCAAGTGATGTTGCTTAAGAGGAAATTTCTTTATAATAATTCAAAGCAAAACTTTATTTGTAGCTACAAAGAATTTTTCAAGTTGAATTCAATTTTTACATAAGTGGATCTAATGTAATTATTTGTGAAATCCTGCTGGAATTATGGGGAAATCTTATATTTTGCTCTCTATATTTCGCATTTAAGAATTCCTCTTTATTTCTGCTTCTGTTTCTCTACTGCTGGAATTTAAGATGCCTGCTTTGATCTGTTTTAACAATAATTGTACGATATTGTGCTAAGAACAACTTTAATAGACGTAATCATTTAAATTGTCTGTATTTCTTTAAATAGGATGGAGTATTAACTGTACATCCATCTATCCATTTTCTAAACCCGTTTGTCCTGTTGAGGGTCACGGGGGGGCTGGAGCCTATCCCAGCAGTCACAGGGCGAGAGGCGACCCTGGACAGATCGCCAGTCTATCGCAGGGTTTAACTGTACATATAAATCTGATTTTTTTTCTTTTTGTTACTAATAATTAGAGGAAGGGAAGCGCTATAATACAACATTAATTATGTGATAACTCTCTAAAACAGGTACAAAATGCAATGCAATGAATAACTACACAAAATTATACTTTAAATAATTGATCTAATTATTATTATCTGTGGCATATTGCGTTGGGTCTTTTGGGGTTGTGACATCAGCAAATGGTTTTCTTTTCCTTTTCTCTTCTCATTGGTCATTCTGCTTCTGCAGCTTCATGCTTGCTTTGTCTAAATGCTTCTCAGCGACGTGCTTCTCATCATCAGGCTCACTTTTTGTGAACAAAGTGCACCTTTTGTTTTCTTTTACAGTAGAATCTCATTTATTTAGATAGCTTAACTGCAAAAATGATGAAATTTTACATGAAGGGTACAAATTTCTCAAAGTAAAGCTGCAGAATGTAAGTTTCAGATACAAAAATTAACGTCCTCATTCCTGATGGTCTTGGACGAATGAGAATCTACTGTATTTGATAATATATAATCACAAGTATTTCATATTTTGAATCAAGCATTAAACAGATTTAACAAAATTGATTTTGTGTTACTAATTGAAGCCTTGTAATTTGTTCACAAAATGATGATGTGGATGGTTTTGTGCATGATGTCTGATTTGGAAGGGGAGCCAGTGGTGATGGTAAGTTTTTGGGCAATAAATCGCTTGAATCCGGGCGAGAAACCATTGTAAAGAGGTAGGAATTTGTTTTGTAGAGGCACCTACAGTAGGTTTTTTTTTTCCCAAAGAAGTAGCCACATGGTCATTGTAACTGGATTATTAGATAACCTTTTTTTTTTTTTTTTTTTTTTTTTCAGATATTTGATACATTGCATGCTAATCTGTTTTCATGTTTGCATCCTTTGCAAAAGTAGTATCAGTTCATTTCACATTGTTGAAAATCGAAACATCAAATAATGTTTTTTTCCCGTCATTATTGATTTATTGTTGCATATGATTTTGCTGTTATGATAATACATGTACACACATGTAATTAGTAATCAGTTTCCAGGCAAGTTGCAAAGGCTTAATGGTGAAGAGAAATGACTGACTTATATTTTGTTCTTTTTAGGCAGTCTATGGGTCTTTAAACTTTCTCATTTCTGTGTTTTTGCATGTTTCCTGATGCATCGTTTTGTCAAATTTATTTCTTTTCCCACTGGTAGCATGAAATGTACCATACCTCTTTGCTCTTGACGTCCTAGTCTTCTTTAGTCTCCTTCGTTAGAGTGACTGATTGTACGTGGCAGCTTCTCTCACCTCCACAAATCTCACTTTGATTGCCAAAAATTACTCTTAGTACAATTTCATTTGGAAGCATTCTCCCTTTGCATTGCCAATCTGTGCACTCTGGCCACTGCTTTCAATAATTTGACCATATCACCCAAATAGAGTTGCAGCAACACTCGAGCCACTGCCCGTTCTGAAACCTTAGAGGCATCGCTGCACCGCAGCCAGCAACAACTCCATTTATTTAGCTTGTTTTCTCTCGCAGTGAGCTTCATCACGCGCAGCGCAGAGACAAAGCAAATAGCCGTAAATAGTTGTTGTTTGAAAAAAATGAATAAAAGATGTAATCGGCTTTAATCCAGCATGATGAATTAGCTTTGAACCTAAAGCAGCGCTCAGCATCTTATGCCTTCTAATCAATACTGTTTCTTTTAACTTCACACCGTGATGACAGTTTAATTCACCACCAGTAAAGACTCATTCATACAGATTATATCAAGTTATTCATAAGTTGCATCCCTGCCCCTGTATTCCAGCTCAGTCTACTATAAAAACATGAAGAGGGACATGCATAAATCAAAATTTCCTCTGCGGGGATTACAGTGGGTCACTTGCATGTAATGTTTAATGCCTTGCATGGTGACAACATGCAACGGCCAGTACTAGAATGCATGCTGCTTAATGAATGTCTTCCTCTCTCTCTCTTTGCCCGTCCGTGCTTCCAGAAGACAACCAAACCGAAGGTGGGTATATTAATAACTAGTTTCCATTCTTTTTATGTATATATCAATATACTGTATGTTTTTATATTATCATGGCTCAGACCTTTCAGATAAAGGTGTGAGCAGTGATAATGGCTCATTGGTATTAGTGGAGTGGTAAGTCTGATTAATCAGATTTTACTTATAAAATCTTAACAAAAAATATGCTAATGTCAAGTCAAGTGTATTAAGTCCAGAGATTTAGAGGTTTCTTTAATGTTTAAATTAGTAATATTGAATTAATTTAATTTTTAAGGGAGATAAAACTGGAGAAACTTATACAACGCTTTACCTCCATAACACTCTGCAATAGGTTTTTGCATATACTGTACAATTAAACTGGCCATGAAATAATGTTAATAAAGCATCTCTACAAATTTGTACTTAAACTTTAAATTGAGCCTAATAGTAAAAATACGGAAAATATTGAGTAATTCCGTAAAAAAAAACATTAACAAATTAATTTTAAAAATCCAATACACTGTAATTAAACAAACCATGGTTCCATAGAAATTTAAGTATCCTAAAATACAGAGTTTTGAATACTACATAATTCTGCACATTGCTCAGATACATTTTAAACAGCGACTGCTGTAATAAGCTGATGACATGTTAATATTTTGTTAATTTGGGAGGTGTGCCTTTGAATTGGGCTGAAATATGAGAAGTGTCTTATTATCATATAAGTGACATCCAAACTTTAACTGTTTTTCCACAGTCCCAACCTTTACTTCCCTTTCATTAAGGTCACATGACCTAAAAATGGAACACATTGAAATCAATTAATAAAGCTGATTAATGACAATAATCCAACATGAGAATGGCTTAACCAAGCAGTGAGCATTAGTTACATTTGTTAAAAACAAACAGCATTTCAGCTACTCTTGCACTAATATCATATTACTGGTGTTAATAGTGTCGGAGAGTTAAATTAAAGCACTTTTCACGTCAATGGTTAGACGATGATTATGGAGAATGAAATGGAGCCTAATTTTGGATTTTGTCGCAGGAATGCAATACAGTTAAGTTGTTACTCCTTTGCCTCAGTTAAAATCCTGACCAGAAAAAATCCATTGTTTTCTTGTGGATTTCAAACCATACTTGCTGCTGGATTGTTGGAGGTTTGACGCCTGTCTGGGCTTCTCATCTTGATTTTAGATTTTTGAAATACGTCTGTTTAGTGGCCGATGACGCATTGGTTGACCAAATGCTCATCACGCTAACCTTGTCTGTCCACCCTCCTCTCTCTCCCCTCCCTATCCCAGCACTCCTCACGTAACACAGACATCTATTCTGAAAAAAAAAAAAAAANTGAAAAAAAAAAAAAAAGATGCCTGTGTATCAGTGTCACAACTTCCCATGATCCCTTGTTCTCTGCTGACTGTGCTCTTGTTTTCCTTTAAGGTCTGGCACACCTGATGATGGGCGACCAAGGTATGATCTCTGTTCCTTTTCCCGTCTTCTCCTCTTCGCTCCCATTATGCTCAGAAATGTGTGTGTGTGTGTGTGTGTTTAACTCTTGTGGAAGCGGGTGCTCAGGCTTGGAGCTTCAGATGTGGGTTGTCATTTGAGTTATTTTCAATGACCTACTTGCTTTTAACTCCGCCGGTGACTTTTCTTTTTTTCTTTTTTTTTTTTTCANTTTTTTCATATGACCCCCTTTTCAGGCTCATTTGGCTTTCTACTCCCCACACTGCTGGGTAGCCGTAACACTTTGTTTCATATATTCTTTTCCCTTTTTAATTATTCACATTGACATTCTTAAGATTTCTGATGACGTGGTCTATTTCAAGGGACAGTTAGATAAACATCATGGCAAATATAATGCGTGACTGTGGAAAATAGCTGACTGAAATTCTGTCCTCGCTGCTGGAATGCATGTAGAGTGTCTGCTTTTCATATTGCCATTCCGACTCCTTTGCCATGCAGAATATTATTTGTATCCATTCTTAGCCATGCATTCAAACTTTACTATCTTATATTTGCACATATGTGTAGCCATCAAGCCGCTTTCTCTTGCCCTCCGTCCTTTTCCAGCATGACACTTACTGGTGTCTCCTCTCTTTTTGTTCTCCCTTTTTGTCTGGAATCTCCTTTCTTCATGGAACATTTCATCCAATCTCATAGGTAAAAGTAAAGGTACTGCTTCTTTAATTCTCTAATTTCATAAAACCAGAACAGTACTTTCTGTGGCATTGTATACTCATGCCGTATGAAGTACATAAAGTCATTTTTGATTGCTTTCTCCACTTATAATGTGTGTGAAAGGCTTTCAAGGTAGGTGCTGCGTTTTGCTTTGCATTCACACTTTTACGCTGGGTCACTCGTTTCTGTTCTGCTTGATGCATGAGAATCACATATGAACACAATAGCTTTTTTTTTTTTTTNCTTTTTTTTTTTTTTGCTAGTGCCAGTCAGTACCATTCCAGGGTAACTGCCCTCGTTTTGTTCAAATAATGGGGCTGTGGGTAGTGGGTGAGGCTTGATCATAGTGTTGTGGGCCTCCCATCCTGGCTGTGATCCTCACCCGTTCCTGTGGGGTAAGTGGACTTCTGATCTTTGCCGTTTGACTCTCCTCCTCAGGGCAGAGAGGGGAGGCTTGGCTTCTAAGATCCCTACTGAGCATTCCAGGTAAAACTTGTGATTCTTTCAAGTCGGTTACACAAAGCCAAAATTTGCAAGTCATCATTAGCGAATGTGGGAAACTTGAATGTCAATGTAGCTAAATTATGTCATGCAATCTTACAATATAACTTAAATTTCTCAAAATACACCTTTTAGACTCAAGTACTGACATTATGATATTCAAGTGTTCCACTTGCTTCTTCAATTAGTTAATTATTGCTTTGATGTTTACATGACAATGCTTTTAGTTTGTCCACATTTGCAAATTATATCAAGGACTTTCGCAACATTACATGTTTGTTTATGCCAAATAAAAATAAAATGCTATGTTATCATACTACTTGTGAAGCATCATCTGAACAGGTAAGGCTTCAAACTACACAATCGTAGATATGCGTTATAATTTTGTATTCAGATATTCTGCTGTTAGAATCTGCGTAAACATTGGTGGTGCATAAACATACCTACATTTACAACTGTGACATTCTTACACACACGCATACACAAAGACACACTGACATATGTACGTTTACATGCACACTATGCTCTGATTTGTTATCTGTACTGTGATGAAGGCAATAGTGTAAGTAATATATGTACAATATGTGTACAAAGAAATCCAAAATTCAGCAAATATACGTTGCAGAATTGGAGTATGAAGAGTCTGTAAGGTCAGAAAATACATGCGGAGCTCTGATTATAACATTTACATTGACATAATCTTACTTCGATTTATGACAGCTTCAATCTAATCACCATGTTTATGTGATGTTTGAAAAGTAAGTGTAAAGCCTTAATCTGATTACAATCAAAGTTTTGACATGCATGTAAACGTACTGACCAAATTCCTTCCCTCTGTGTTGAATTAGTAGAGGTAACCTACATGTCTTCCAAGGTAAGTGTCAATTGCTGGTTGTCATGCAGAAAAATACACGAAATTAGCATGTAGCATTCACGCCTGAAACCTGCGTAGTTAATGAGCTGATTATATTAAATGGCTTCCTTGATTAGAAAACAACAGTGAAGGAGACACAAGGATTTGAAGGTTTTTGGGTTTAATTTTGCGATACAAAACGCACAACAGATTTGTTTACTTGAATGAGAAAGAGGTCAGTTCGGGAGCATGCTTTTGCATGCTTTTGGCCTTTGTAGCGTTTATGGCATCATCCCACGCCCGTGGCTTTTTATTACCTTATACCAAACAACCAGCGTACAGCAGCCGTGGCAGAAGGTGAACCACAGGGAGAGATCGGGAGAACGCTGGTGCAGCACAAATCTGACATAGCATGCTGCTCTAATTTGGGCCATAGTTGGTTGTCCCCCTACATTATGCACAGCCTACGTTACTGTATGTATGGTCACAAAGACAAACCCCCCACTTTGCTGTGTTATGAAGTCCAGGAGGCATGTGTTGTTTTAAATCCTCTTGAGATGCTCCTGTGTCACATTAACTGCTCATATGGTTTATATTGGGCTTCATGGTTGGTCCTTTGAGGAAGGGCTAGTTTACGTGAGCTGCTTTTAGCTGGTGAACTGACACTGGATTCCGAAGAGCTTGTTTCCATGCAGCTCCAGAGAGAAAAGCATACAGTAGGATAAGTCCTAATACCACTGGCACACGTATAACTGTGGTATTTCATAGCTGTCGTGACAATAAACCGCCATGCACAGCTTAAGACGTATATCCGCTATGTTCCAATTACTTTCCTTTTTAATGTTATTGCTTTTTCTTTCGAAAGACGGAAGTTGTTTTTATTCATTACACAATCACATTCTCTGGAGTTTTCCATATAACTGGATATCATGTGATATCTCCAAAAGTTAACAAAGCTCCTTAAATAGCAGCCTCAACTGCTGCACTTTAGCTCCCTCAGCTCTTTACTTTTGTGATGTGTTTTTTGTCTTGTTAAAGTGAAGTAAAAACTGAATAGAATTTCCCAATGTGATCATTTCATAGCTAGTACAGGGGTTAACAGGATGTAGATATTGGGCAGGATTCATAAAGCTTAGTGCAATACTTAATGTGTCTATAAGGGCAAATATCATCATGCAATCAAGTCTCTCATCTTGGCACTTAAATCCCAAGTCAAGTCCCTCATGAAGACAGACAAGCCACAAGTTAAGTCATAAATCAAGCTTGACAAGTCCAAGTCAAGCTAGAGGCTACTGGAGTTATATTCAAAGTTGACCTGCAAATCTTAATAATAATAATACATTCAATTTATATAGCGCTTTTCTAGACACCCAAAGTCACTTAACAAAGAACATAAACATCAATAAAATCAGACATAAAAAACAGTATCATAACATAAACACAAAACATAAAACAGTATCTTGATAACAGCATAGACACAGGTGGACTCAGAGTGGATAAGCCAGGTCAAAAAGGTGTGTAAGGGAGGAAGAAGAGGAGAAAAAGGGAGTTACTGAAAGTAAAGATGATCAGGAGTGTCTTAGTCTCCCTCCTAAACGTATTCCTGGAGCTGCTCTCCTGATGGACCTGCAGAGAGTTCCATGGAACACAGCTGACAGATCTGCTTCTCCATGTAGCCGGCTCCATCCTGGTAGGTGGAGGAGCCATATCCGCCGGTCAGTAGATGATCAAATTGGTAACTCCAGTTTCAAAGATGTGAAATGAGATCGTCAGGTACTCCAGCTGTTTCAGCAGGAGGCGACACAGAAAGTAGCATATGACAGCTGAAAAACGTTAATGCAGCAGCCAGTAGCTCAGCAGAAAAAGAAAAACAAGTCTCTCCAGCAAATAATCCACAGAGCAAAGAGTCACAAAAAGTCCACAAAACAACCACCGTTTCCAAATTAAAACACAACGAAATAACTGCACAGGAAAAAACAAAACAAAACAAAAACAGACGGACAAATGTAGGAGTGGCAGCCAACATGCACCAGCATTCCCTCCTAACGTCAAAAAAAAAAAAAAAAAAAAGTTGTTAGTGTGATCTTATTTGATTATGTCAAGTCAGATTTAAAGTCAACAAATTTATGAGTTCATATTGAGTCTATGTTGTACAAATCAAGCCCTCACCACTGACACTTTGGTATAAAGTAGAGTAGGACTCAAGCATCAAAGTTTAGGACTTGTGACTTGACTTGGACTTGTCAGTATTGACTTGTGACTGGACTTGTAGTTTACTTGTCAGTCTTGAGTGGAGACTTTGCTTGGGACCTTGATGAAGATGAATAAATGAAGAGTTGAAGACTTGAGACTTAATTGTGACCATTTATGTTACAAAAAAGTTGTCATGAGGCTATTTGCTTAGATCTTAATTCACCTAACAAAGATGCTTTGTAACTCAGTGAAAAAAAATCAATTAAAATTAAAGTCCAAAACAAATGTTAGAAAAAAAAAAAAAAAAANAAAAAAAAAAAAAAAAGAGACAGACAGACTTATGCCGTAGCTCTGTTGTAAGTGCTAAACTCCCAGCTAATCCTGCACACGTTGAGCTAATCGAGTACGGCGAGGTGTGCGTTAGTTTGCATTCATCGTGACAAGTTACAGTAACGGGTAGCACTTAGCGTAAGCTGGGATTTCAGCACGGCTCAGTGAGTAATTGCTGTAGGAGTGCAGTGAGGTCAGTTAAAGACGGAGAAAACACACCACTACCTCACTTAACATATGCGGGGAATTTGAATTACCACCTATTAACTTCAACCCAAGCACAGTAAGATGCTTTAGTGGGTAATATTATGCACGGCATCATCAGCTTAACTGCAGAGGTCCTAATAAAGCATTCCTTCTCCCCTCTAAAGTTTCAACGGCTCAAACATTTCAATCAACTGGCAGATTTACAGTATTTGCCATACAGAGGAATTTGTAAGCTTTCATTCTGCCATCCAGCTTTATGCAGCAGAATCTGTGGACTTGTTTGTAGGGATTATAGTGGCTAGCATCAGTCATTTTTCTGCCTAAAATCCTCCTTTTCCACACATTCTTTCTTTTCCAAGAAATTCAAATTCAAGTTCAAAAATACTTTATAATCCCGAAGGAAATTGAGACATCCAGATGAACACAAACAATAAAACAGTGCACGTCAAGAGTTTGTGCATAAGATAATAACCTAGATAACCTGTGAATAAATATAAAAAGCTAAACATCTACAAACCCATACATAGCTTAAAGTAGAAGTAAAAACACAGTGTAAGGAATTGAAAATTTGAGGATAAAAACCTGAATCTAATCTAACAACCTATGAATAAGCATAAATAAGCATAAATAATGTACGCCCATCTACCACTCAAAATACAACGTGCCTGATATGTGTGTGTGCATGAGAGAGAGAGAGAGAGAGACAGACAGACAGACAGACAGACAGGTGAGTGTGACTTGTGTAAAAAGAATGTGTGTAAGGACAGTCACACTGTCTGATGAGAGGCCAGTTTAGTCCTCTGTCCTGCTGGGAGGAATTGAAGAAGCGAACAGCTCTGGGGATAAAGGACTTCCTGAGTCCATCCATTGACCAGTTGAGTGACAGCAGCCCACTGAACACACTCCTCTGCCTGGCCAGTCTGCTGTGTAGGGTGTGGCTGGAGTTATCCATGATGTTGAGTAGANCTCCTCTGCCTGGCCAGTCTGCTGTGTAGGGTGTGGCTGGAGTTATCCATGATGTTGAGTAGATTATTTCGTGTTCTTTTGTCTTCCCCCGTCACCACAGAGTCCACTTCCATTCCCACAGCAGAGCCTGCCTTTTTAACTGGCCTGTCCAGCCTCTTTCTCTCTCCTCCGTGCTGCCTCCCTAACACAGCACAGCGTAGAAGAGCATGCTGGAAACCACAGGCTAGTAAAACATCCACAGCAGCTTCCTGCAGACACTGAAGGACCTCAGCCTGCGTAAGAAATACAGCCGGCTCTGGCCCTTCTTATACAGAGCATCTGTGTTAGCGGTCCAGTTTATCATCTAGGTGTACCCCTAGCTACTTATATGAGTGGACAATCTCCACATCCATGCCCTCAATGGTAGTGGTGTTGGTGGTGATCTCTGGAAATCCACCGCCATCTCCTTGGTCTAGATGGAGGTGGTCCCGCNGTGGTGTTGGTGGTGATCTCTGGAAATCCACCGCCATCTCCTTGGTCTAGATGGAGGTGGTCCCGCCTGCACCAGCTCATAAAGTCCTCTATCAGGCTTCTGTACTCCTCCTCCCGTCGTCCTCCAACACAACCCACAATGGCCATGTCATCAGAATACTTCTGCATATGATAGGACTGTGAGCTTTATTGGAAGTCTGTGGTGTACAGTGTGAACAAGACAGGAGACAGTACAGTACCCTGTAGTGCTCCAGTACTAATCACCACTGTCTGTGAGACACAGTCCCTCAGTCTGATGTTCGGTGGCCTCTCAGTGAGGTAGTCTGTGATCCAGCCACCAGGGGAGCATCCATCCCCCTGTATCTCCATCAGTTTGTCTCTCAGTAACAGTGCTGGATGGTATTGAAGGCACTGCAGAAATAAAAAAATGTGATTCTCACGATGCCGCAACCACTGTTAAGGTGAGAGGACACCTGATGAAGCATGCAGAAGATGGAATCTTTGACTCCAACCTGCTCACTGTGAGCAAACTGCAGGGGGTCAAGTGCATGGGAGACCTGGGGTCTGAGGAGCTGAAGAATCAACCAGGGTCTTCATCACATGCAACATCAGTGTCACAGGTGTCAAGTCATTAAGCTCCCTAGGGCATCCCTTCTTAGGCATCAGAAACAGACAAGATGTCTTCCACACATCTGGAATCTTCCCCACATGCAAGCTCAAGTTGAAGGTGGTGAAGAGGCTCCTTCAGCTTAGCAGCACAGGCCTTCAGCATTCTGGGACACATCTTGTCCGGGCCTGGGGCTTTGCCGGGGATGGGGAGGAGGGATGCACCAGGGCAACACCAGCAGTGTTGCCCTGGTGTTAATGGAGGCACTGGGTTGGGGATGAGATGGGGGGGCCGATGTTGCAGCAGGTGTGGGGCAGTCGAACCTGTCGAAGAAGCAGTTGAGTTCATCTGCCCTTTCCACGGCCTCCTGTGTTGCAGAGCTGTTTTCCTGCTTACAGCCTGTAATTGTCCTCATCCCATTCCAAACCTCCCTCACACTGTTTTGCTGCAACCTCCCCTCCACCTTCCTCCTGTAGTCTTCCTTCGCCTCTCTCGTTCGGCATTTGAGCTGTTCGTGCTCTTCAGGTCTTCCCTGTCACCGTCTCTGAAAACCCTCTTCTTCTGGTTGAGGAAGGCCTTAACATTGCTGGTGATCCAGGGCTTGTTGTAAAGGAAGCAGCGCACAGTTGTAACTGGAACAACGTTGTCCATGCAGTATGTCATGTAGTTTGTCATACGGTGTGTGACATCCTTGATGTCATCGATATGACTCCCGTCTGTGCACTCAGAGCAGCCCCTGAGAGTCTGAGCAGCCTCTGGTGTCTCACATAACACAAATCCTTTACGTTACATGTATTTTCACTCTCCTTTGGCTTTCATTCAATTAATTTTGTCGAAGTGATCTTAGAAATGCTTCACACCTTAGCAGGATCAATATAACAAACTTTTTTTTTTTTTTTTTTTNTTTTTTTTTTTTTTTTACTCAGAAACACTTTTTTTTTTAAGTAATGTGAGATGACATGCACCGTGCGACTTGTCAAGACCTGTCTTCCTTCTTGATCTGACAGGTGACATGGTACCATGTGGTGTGCGCTGAATCAACAGCAGATGTTGCCTTTTGTAGTTTCATGTGAAACCTGGAAGACTGTCAGTGAAATCCTTTCAGCCCCACCGACTCACTCAGGATTACAAACGCTCAGCTTTATCTTTTTGCTATTAAACACATTTATGGTTTCAGTCTTCTCCTTTTTAAGACGTATTTGTCTCTGGTGGTTTTTAATCCTCAGTTCTCCACAATTCTCCATTGTAATTTGGTTTTAACTGTAAGTACGTCTTCTGCTAGAAATTAAGAAATGACAATGAGCGATCATCTGGACTCTCATTATGAGCAATGGCTATGGAACATGCTGTTTCAGAAATCCTCTCGAAATTAGCAACAATACCTGCTGTAGTATTCGGTACATACTGTGAGAACATCATCTCCATCTGGTCCAAAAACCCCAACACTAATAGACTGCATGTAAACCATTAGCTTTTTATTATGTCAAAACAAAAAATCTGGCTCTTTGGCTCTGGAGTTATGCTTCAGAGTATCCAGTTATGATCTTTATTGGCCAGGAGATTACTTTAAAATCTGTGCTTTAAAAAGTATTGGAGTGTTTCAGTACCTGAGAACACAAACTGTGTTCTCTTAAAGATGTCCTGCGTAAGAACCACTTTCTTCCAGAGGGCAAAACTCATGTTTTAGTGCTAAACCGCAGTAGTCAGCCAGACTGAAAACCTCTTCAAAAGAAACTTTAGGTTCCAAACTTGCAGTTTGCTTGCTGAGGTCTTAATTGGTGAATTTAATTTCGCAAAATTTCAAACCAAAGCCAAATATGGCCAAATATAACATCAACAATGTTTATGCATGGTAGACTGGTTTATATTATTCACCTTTATTTCCATGCTCATCATCAACC
Organism: Lucifuga dentata; assembly: GCA_014773175.1. Lineage (NCBI taxonomy): Eukaryota > Metazoa > Chordata > Actinopteri > Ophidiiformes > Bythitidae > Lucifuga > Lucifuga dentata. Next base: position 20,737 of record VXCM01007171.1, read on the forward strand.
CAAAATGCAATGTACGGCTAGCTACAGGAACCATTTAACTCATAATTAACAGAATGTGCCTTTAGTTTTAGAAGTGGTTTCAGATCATACTCACACCACAAATGAATCACTTCTGAGATTGTCTGTGATCAGACGGAGACATCTTCCTCAAAACAAATGTAAGCTTCCTCAATTTGAATTGTGCCAAGTGGGAAAACATGTGGGAGTCCAATTTCAGCCTGACTAAAATAAGTAGATGTGAAAACATCTTTAATAAGAGATTTACTCATGGAAGTAATGGAAATGTTTACTATGATCTGTTTCCTTAGTTTTGCTTAGATTTTACTGAAAAGCCCTCTATATACCTGACATTTTTTGTGGCAGGTATATCTTTAGCAAATAACCCAGACTAGCCTAAATTTCATAATTTATCCCTTATTTTAAGTGACGTAATTAATCCGCAAACTAAGGCTCCTCTATTAAAAATCTTTAAACAACTACATTTAGAGTTTTTTCAATGTTTTTTTTAAATATTTCATATAATATGAAACCACAAATGTGTTTAATATCAAAAAGATAAAGCTGAGAAATTGTAATCCTGAAATCATTCACAATAATGTGAATGATTTCACACTTTAATCTCCACAAAACTCCTGTATTAGCTGCAGGAGGGTGGACCCCCTCAGGGTTGCTCATACAAATTGTGGATATTTCTCAGCCTAAAAGAAAGTAGCAGTCCTCTAAAGAAACGATGAAGTGGCTGCATGTATGCCCTGACTCAGTAAAAAAGCTTTGAAATGCTGTCAAAACTCATTTCACACATGTAATTACTCATATTTTCTTTTAACAGTAGCGTGGAAAAAGGGTGGATGATGGAGTGAAGGGGAATGATGATGAATGGCTGTTGGCATAATTATCTTAGTAGGATACAACAGAGGAGGCACAGAGACATCATCAGGCAGGTGACGCACCAAACACGTTGTGCCTTTATTACTCTAACAGAGAAAGCACACTTCATGCTAATAGATTCTTAGTTTAGACATTGTTCAACATGTTTGGCACAGTCAGTTGTTATTATTTCCAAAGGAGGGCTAAGGACTTATCAGCATGCACCATTCAAAACCAACCCTGAATTATTTTTTATTGAGTAGAATCATAAATTCCTTGTTTTTATATGTAGTGCACAACATAGATTTTTTTTTGTTCAACAATGACTGTTTGAACTGTTGTGAAATTACAGCCAATCTTGTGATAGATTACACTCTTTTGTAAGGTTAATTATTTATAGAGGCCATGGGCCAGATTCATAAATGGTAGTGCATGATTTACCGCATCGATATGGGCAAATATTGTCTTGCGGTCAAGTTCCCTCATTCATGAATGCCTGTTACTGGCATCTTTTAGCATTTGCCTTGAAAGAGGCATTATAGTATTTCCTTATTTATATGTCGGTGAAGCTTTTCATAAAAAACACCATCACACAAAAATTAAAACCTGTTTCATTCTGGTCATAAATTTCAGCGGTATGAAATCTGGGCGACGTTTTAAATTATATTTGCCTCACACGTTAGTGATCAATAAATTTGATAGATAAACTCACTCAGCTGATCAGTCACGTTTTAAATGTTGAGTTTTGATTGGATCTCATGCACATTCCAGTGGCACTGAGCTTATTCATAACCTTATCTGCTGCACTGTACATGTCTACACAGCAAGTTCAGCAGAGTCAAAATAACTCTGTAAGAGTTAATCTCAACACTTTCAAAGTGTCTCATGGGGTCCACTCCCAAAAGTGTTATTTCAACACTTTTCAAAGTGTTAGCATTTTAACACTATAATGGAGTAAATATTAACTCTGTGCAGAGTTGAAATTTAACACTGCTCGACACTACAAAGTATTAAATATTCTCAACACCAGTGTCAGGAGTTAAAACTGAACTCTTTTAAAGTTTGACATATTTTCAACACTAGTGTAAGGTGTTAAAAATTAACTCTTTTATTGTGTAATTTTTTAACT
>VXCM01007172.1:0-33216 GCA_014773175.1 Lucifuga dentata
TGTATTGTATATATTGTATGTATTGTGTATGTACTGTGTGTGTGTGTTGGACCCCAGGAAGAATAGTTAATGCGTAAGCTGGTGCTAATGGGGATCCTAATAAAGAAAGAAAGAAAGAAATGCAGCGTGTAAATGCAATGTAATGTAATGATCATTGTGATCAGAGCTCAGCACGACTAGCCTGGTGCAAATGCAATCTGTGCAGCTAGGACATATTCATGACATCTTCCTACTCGCTCTCATCAATAAAGTTATTTTGAATGTGGATTTGTAACTTGTTCTAAATGGATACCTGGAACGTGGACAGCGTACAACCATAAAAAAAAAATTATTACTTACTTTTTTTAAATGAATGAAGCTCACTAAGAATCAAAGAAGACTTTAATGACCTGAAGGAATTGCCACATCTATATCCAATACTGCAGAAAGGAATAGATGAAAAATGTATATTTTCATCATATTGGTATCACAGCATAAAAACTTAAACGTCAGTATGATTTTTTGCGGAGTAAAACCTGATATAATAGCACAGCCTCCTTTTAGTTTAATCCAAAAACAGCATCCTGTAGGACTACACATGAAGTCATTTACATTAGACAGGTAAAAAACATATGTAAAAGGTACAAGAGGAAAGTTCTTGGTACTGACCAGTGATTGACATTTTCATTCATTGATTGTATATATTAGATAGATAGATAGATAGATAGATAGATAGATAGATAGATAGATAGATAGATAGATAGATAGCATTCCAATTTTTTAAATAAGTATTTCTTAGGCTTTTAAATCCTGCCGGACTTGCAGGTTTTGTTTCTTCTGCTGTGCTGCTTGAAGTCAACTCGTGCTGCTGTTTGCTGACCTATGTACAGTACATGTGTTTAATTGTCCTTTGAGGGATTAATAAAGTACTTTTGAATTGAATAGAATTGAATAACTTACATTAGGTATTATTATTGTTTATTATCCATCCATCCATCCATCCATCCATTTTCTAAACCCGTTTGTCCTGTTGAGGGTCACGGGGGGGCTGGAGCCTATCCCAGCAGTCATAGGGCGAGAGGCGGGGTACACCCTGGACAGATCGCCAGTCTATTGCAGTGTTTATTATTGTTGTTTAAATTCTCTCTGGTTCATCAATAAATGACAAACTGATTATAGCACTTTTTGTTTGCTGAAATATTATGTTTAATCAATCCAAATTTCCCTTCACTCTGAGCTGACATTTACCAATAAGCAAATGCAGCGAGTGTTGCCATTTTTGACAAACATGTCGAGATTTATTTTTAAAAAGGATCCACTTTATACTTTTTCATTTTAGAATGAAGCTTGAGAACAATTTCAAAGTTGGAGTGGGTAAGGCCAAGACAATAGTGTGCTACGCACATGTGAGCAGTTATAAAGTTGTACAGTAAAATACAGTAAAATAAACCTGTGTGTGAGCTGCTGTCACTCACAGCAACCACACCATAAACTGGGAAACATGAGCAGGACGGCATCAGAATGTCTCAGAACATGTCAAGATGTCTCAGAAGTGACAGTGTTGTAGAATTTCATCTATAGTGAAGAAAACACACTGATACGTGATTTAATGAGAATTCTCAGGGAAGCAGCATGTGAGCACACATGGCTGCTGTTCAAACACTCATGCTTATAGAATTCTTTCTAAAAAGCCCTTAAAGGACCAGATCATCTTCATTTCACTTCACTCCATGATGAACTAAACTGCAGTCTTGCAAATGAGTACTTATGTACCGTGGAAAAGTACTTGAAGAACACATGAAATAGCCATTCCTCAGCAAATTTTATTTGAACTGCCAAACAGACAAAGAAAGATCATCCCTATGATGGAAGAAATCTCTCTGTCAGGACTGATGAATGAGTTTCTGCAAACTCATCACACTGATGTATCCGTGTTCACCGTGGCTCGGTGGACATTAATGATAATCCAAATTAAAAAGATCCAATAAGCAGTTAAAATTAACAAAAATACATTTTAAAAAGTCACCTTAAAAGAAGTGTAAGGTATCAGAAAGCATCTCCATCGGCAACAGCTGCTATGAGATTGATTCCACCAGTAGTGCTATGAGGAGCACTACCAGTGGAATTCTTCCAAAATTGTGCAGTGCCCTTTGAAAACATGCCTGCTGGAACGTGCCGGACTTGATGGTGTGTGCATTTGTTCTGCACATCCTCGTGAACTAGCTTTGTCTGCAGTGACCGTTCCAAACGTGCCTGTCGGACCGGAGATTATGGTGTGCACCACAGCCTGCCATCAGTGCCTGTGAGGAGCATATCCTGCCAAACGACTACTTTTTACCCAATTCTAGAACCGCTCATCCAAACAACTTCACATGTGACACTGCATGGTCCTTGGGTCCTGATCAATAAACCTGCTGAATTTCAACTTCTAGGGATGTTGGTGCCACAGACAGAGATTTCTGTCTTATAGTTAGATTAGCATCTTGTGTTATTAAACCTTGGGGGAAGTGGAGCCTAAAGGTTAGAGAAGCTTGTGACCAAAGGGTTGCCTGTTCAATCCTTGAACTGGCAGGAGAAATCAAGGTTGGGGAGGTGAATGAGTAGCATCTATCCTTCCCCCACCATCACCACCAAGGTGCCCCTGAGCAAGGCATCAAATGCTGCAGTAGAGCTGCTCAGTGGCAGCAGAGAAGCCTGGTTGTGGGCAGCTTCCAGGTGTGTGTGTGTGTGTGTGTGTGTGTGAGTGAGAGAGAGAGAGAGAGAGCGAGAGAGCAGGATGTTCCTGTAAAAGAGCATTCAATGCTCAGTGAACTAACCCTGCGTAAATAAAGGTTTTAAAACAAAAAAAACTTCCAGGAATAATACACATACAGAAAAGTCTGAGTTATGAGCGGACAAATCAATGTCTCTATTTTGTTAGCATGTAAATAGTACATACAGGAAGAATGCCAGCAGTTTGGAGTCTACATGGGATGAAAAGTGTCAGTAATTTATTTTTGAAGAAAATTCTAATGGAACAGAGAGAAAATAAATAGAACTATTAAAAAAAAAAAAAAAAAAANAAAAAAAAAAAAAAAAAAACATTATGAGAGACCATCATATAGCAAAATGCCAAATAAAAATGTGTTCCACCCTGCAAAGCAGAAGTTTTTACCATTCCCTGTGTATGGATCCTCATGTCCACAAAACCTTTCTCACACTTTTTGCTGCCTTTTTATTGGCTGCTATTCCAAAAATGTGTCGTGTACGTGCTGACTCGTGAAGGAGAATCTCCTCTTTTCCCTCGCTGTCTGCTGCATTTCCTCTCTTCCTTCACTTGTTCTCTGAAATATCACACGTAAAAACTCCTCTTATTCCTTATCTTCCCAAATCCTCTCCTGTCCCTGCCACCACATTTATTCCCCCATCTGTCTCCCTGTAAGTTGGTGGCAATAAGCATCACCCAGCATGCTGTCACCATGACAACCAGCTGAGACTTCTTCATTTGAGCGGACAAAAGGCTGCCAGGACCACTGCTGTTCACCCAAAGGTTGGTGGGTGACAGCCAGCTGCCTGTGGGCCCTGCTTTGGAGGAGGAGGAACAATGAAAGGGGGTTTCCTGGAAGGACATTAACCCAGCATTTAACCTCCCTGTACCACCCGTTACGCTGCGACGATGTTCCCTAACGACAGTTCATGTCTTCTCGCACGGCTGCTGCACAACATTTCTAGATCTTTTTGTTGATGGCCCGTACATTTGTCACGCAGCCACTAATAACGCATAAACCTGTCCATACATTTGTGAGATGAAAATCCACCCACAGTTTGAAACATCACCTGGCCTTCGCTCACTCTGGTTAATAAAGTTATTTTGAATCAGTAGTTGTTGTAAACGTGAATCTGCACCTGGAGTGTGGAAACAGCCCATGAAAAAAAAAGTGAGGACAGCAACTCACCCCAACCACATCCTGTTCCTCATCTGGAAAACTGTACGGGAGAGCTCATGCTGTCATAAAGCCAGGCAAGAAAAGAGCCCCCCGTTATTTAATCAGCACATTTTTCAATTATTTTATTCAACTAGTGCAGTGCTCATTCAAAACGTGCCTGTTCGGACCAGGCCGGACTTCATGGTGTGTGTCACAGCCTGCCATGATTTAGTTCCTCATGAGCTAGTTTTGTTTGCTGTACAGGGTCGGGTTGAGACCGTGCCACTGGACCGGAGCGTATCCTGCCACGCCCTGCCACACGGACTACTTTTTACTGGCATGGCTCACTTTGACAACCGCTCATCCAAACAACTTCACACACGACACGCTATGTCTTTGGGTCCTGAGCAATAAACCTGCTGAATTTCAACTTAATACATGTCAGGTTCTAGAGATGTTGGTGCTACAGACAGAGATTTCTGTCTTTATAGTTAGATATTAGGCCATGAATTGCATATGATTAACCTGCACTTTCTCTTATATTGTCTGAGTCTTTATGCTGTTTTAACTGTTCTAAAGGCTGTCGATGCTAAATGCCAGGCGGTCATAAACATAGACGTCTCAAAGCAGATCTTCCTCGTGTCCTGACGTTCATGCTTCTCACGCATTCATGATGACCGCAACTGCCACCCCCCCTCCCAAACAAAAAAAAAACAGCAAAACAGAAGTAGTTTCTGGTTCCGTCAAAACAAAACATGGACAATGACAAGAGAGTTTTTCCTCTTCATGATTAATGAAGAGAAGGACTTGCTGTTACTTGCATTGGCTGCGAGATGCTTTCCTCTGTAGGTCTTCACATCTCTTCACTTGGCCAGTCATTGTTGAAGGTGCATTTATATGCTGAAAGTAAAATTTTTAAAGAAGTGAATAAATTTTTTAAAAAATCACATAATCAAATAGAAAGATAAACTTTCTTACAGGAGAAATCAGGATGTTAAAGAATATAATCAATCACAAAGAAGAATATACTGAAAACTGTAAATGTCCCTTTTTATTCTGTTCATTAGTCACATTAGATCAAACAAAACCCATACATAATACTCATACTTAATTAAAGTGTTAACAGACATGATAATTAACTATTGACCAATCACAAAACAGTCTGTATTTAAGGTGGCAGGGAATCTCTGGGTTTTATTGTATCATCCAGCTTAAATGAATTCAGCGAATGTGAAGCTACAGAAATAAACTCCTGCGTTTCTGAGATACGTTTCCTCTGTTTCCTTCAGAATTCATGTTTTCTTCTGACTGAACTCAAACAATATTTCAGTTTTAGCACTTTGACTATGAGTCTCTCTGTTGTTCTCTTTCACTCTGACTCCACGTGTTTTCACAACCGTCCTCACTGCTCTCATCACCTTCCCAGGTTTCTTTTCTTTCACCCCTCTTTTCTACACAGGACACTGAGATTCCATCAGTTTTTAATGCGATGTTACGCCATTCTTATCTCCAGCTTTCATCTTTAGACAGCACTGATGAAAAAGAACACAGGTACATTCTGCTGTGGAGGTGACAGGAGCTGTTTGCTCCTTCCAGAGTGTTTTTTATGATAGTGGACACGTGAACAGAGACTGTAGGAAGTTCTATATATTGCTGCTGGTTTCTTTTTCATCTCTTCAGCATGAAGTTGTGCTCTCACTAATGTGAGCAACAGTGGGAACATTTTCTAGGTGGAACCCCTGCAGGATTACACCCACTGGTTTCTTTTTCACCAGCTTCACTGCATGTGGGATCTTTGCAGCGTAGAAGCAGCACGCTCAATTCAATTCTGAATTTAACCATTCAGTCAGGACTTTGTGTTTCTGTGAGTCAAGCCACAGGAGTAAGGTGGAATAACTTTGGTATAACTTCATTTCTACTTGAACAGATCTTCAGGCCAGATGGTGTCTGAACTGTTCCTCTTCCTGCGACTGCAGCTCAGGTAACGACTGCCACTGTCCTCATGCTGGAGAGCCTGGAGTCTGCTGTCCCATCTTCATCATGTCCCATCTTCATCATGTGTCCCATCTTCATCATGTCCCATCTTCATCATGTCCCATCTTCATCATGTGTTCCATCTTCATCATCGAGGACAGCAGCTCCTTGAATACTTTTGGAAGGAACATTGGTTCAGCTTTGCTTTTCAGTAGCTCCATTTTTCTTTTTTTTCCCTTTTTTTCCTGTTATCATTCCCTCCTTTTTCTGGGTAGCAATTACTGCAGTTGATTTTGAGTGTTTTTTGTTTTTTTTTTCTTGGTTTTTTGTTTTTATATTTTACTTATATGTATGTATGTGTGTGTAAAGTTAAGTTTCTGTAGATAGCTGTTACATTTCTCGTTTTTATTCATGTTTTATTATTAGGTGTGTACTTTTACATTGCTTATCGGACCATCTTTGTTCCATTGTACATGACAGTTGTTTAAATATGTGCTAAAATAAATCTGACTTGACTTTGACTTGATGTGTTATATGTTATAATGACAGAATGAGAAAATGTGCATACATGGAGAGAGAGAGAGAGAGAGAGAGAGAGAGAGAGGCCATCCTCCTATAGAAATACTTTCCACCCTCTCCCAAAACAGGTGTGACCTTCATTTTTTACACTTCAGGATATATTTGATTTACAGGATCTGCTCACGTCATGAGCCTTCTGACCAGCCTCTGCACGAGGCCACTCCCACTTGTCAGGAATATGCGTGGCATGTGTGTGTGTGTGTGTGTGCCCATTACCTAACACCTTTAAAAGGTTTGTCATTTATCAGTCTTTTATTGAAAAAATTTTTTAACCTTCTTTGTTTTCTGGTTTTTCAGCTTAAAGACAGGATATCATTATGATCTGTTCAAAGATTATTGGAGTTAAAGGAATTTGGGCTCTTTTTGTGAGCAACAGATTGTTAAAAAGTTGAAGAGCATTTTGAGTTCACCCAACCACATCCTAACAGGTGCCTTTGCACAGCTTCCATCAGGGCATCGCTGCCTGTCTGAAAAACTAACCATTACTCTACGTCTTTTACTCCCTCTGCAGCTCACTTATTCAATTCTCTATAGATGCTGCCTCATCACATTAACTCAGAACTCAACGCTTCAGATGGCTCCTTCTTTCCCCTACAGAATTTTGTGCTCCAAGCACTTTATAACTTTTTCTATGCTTTATTTCCTGTCTGTTTTGTTCTGTGAGCTGTTCTGAATGAATTACCCAAAGGAGATGAATAAAGTTGTATTATATTGTACCTTATAAGGCTGTCACGATATCAGATTTTCACTCCATGATTATCATGGCCAAAAGAATTCACGATAACAATATTTCAATATCTATAGAAAATCTGAAAAAAAATTAATAATGCTATCAGTCAAATTCATCTTTAACTTTGTTTATTCTGCATTTTGTCTCTTTTTTGGCAAATGAATTAGACTCCAAATAGGAGTGTAGGAGGTGGAGAGAGTCTGTAACCAGAACTGTACAAAAGCTACAAAAAGAGCAATTCCACCTTAAAGGATGGTGTAAAGGAACCAGATGACCTGATAAACAAAAGATCCACAAATCTAACAAATAACCAGGAGAGAGAAAATCCTGTCAAGTCCAGCACCATGATAACTTAGATTTAACAACACAACTAAGACCTTCATGGAACATTTCCTGTTTCAGGGATAGCATGCTAACTGCTACTTCCTGTCTCTACTGTGGTGAATCTGCAGGATGATGGAGGTGAAGGTGGTGAACAGGTTGGTGGCATCACTCCCTTTAGTGGTTCCTGTCGATCAGCATTTCCTGCAGACTGGGGCGTCTACCAACTTCCTGTCTTTGTTAGCCAATCCTAAAAACTCCACACTGGCAGCTAACTTTTTTTAGGTTAGGGTAGAGTGTCTCACTCTGTCTGTCAGCTCCTCCATCAGGATTTAGCGCAGCAGTAGTAGCTACACACTGTGGTAGTAGCTAGCTAGCTAGCTAGTTACTGTGTCACAGTGTCATGTGACATCATGTGTATGGGTGTGTGTGTGTGTGTGTGTGTGTGTGTGTGTGTGTGTGTGTGGTGGGGGGCACAGACACGTGACATGAGTCATTAGGATATTATCATTGTGTATATTTAAGATGATATCAATATTTCATTTTGTTTAAATATCACGATTATTGTAACCCCGAGTACCTTCTGTTTCCTGTTATGCTGTCCTCTTACTGCAGTCACCAGCATTACACTGTCCATCACCACTGCTGAGGAGCCCTGATAACATGCCATAACCATGTTCATGATAACATACCATAACTATGATTGTGATGATAACATACCATAACCATGATCGTGATAACGTACATAATCATGATCATGATGATAACATACCATAACTATGATCGTGATAACATACCATAACTATGATCATGATGATAACATACCATAATCATGATTGTGATGATAACATACCATAACCATGATCGTGATAACGTACATAATCATGATCATGATGATAACATACCATAACTATGATCGTGATAACATACCATAACTATGATCATGATGATAACATACCATAATCATGATTGTGATGATAACATACCATAACCATGATCGTGATAACGTACATAATCATGATCATGATGATAACATACCATAACTATGATCGTGATAACATACCATAACTATGATCATGATGATAACATACCATAATCATGATTGTGATGATAACATACCATAACCATGATCGTGATGATAACGTACATAATCATGATCATGATGATAACATACCATAACTATGATTGTGATAACATACCATAACTATGATCGTGATGATAACATACCATAACCATGATCGTGATGATAACATACCATAACCACGATCGTGATGATAACGTACATAATCATGATCATGATGATAACATACCATAACCATGATCATGATAACATACCATAACCATGATCGTGATGAAAACATACCATAACCATGATCATAATAACATACCATAATCATGATCGTGATAACGTACATAACCATGATCGTGATAACATACGATAACTATGATTGTGATAACGTACTATATCCATGATCGTGATGAAAACATGCTATAACTATGATCGTGATGATAACATACCATAATCATGATCATGATGATAACGTACATAATCATGATCATGATGATAACATACCATAACTATGATTGTGATAACATACCATAACTATGATCGTGATGATAACATACCATAACCATGATCGTGATGATAACATACCATAACCACGATCGTGATGATAACGTACATAATCATGATCATGATGATAACATACCATAACTATGATTGTGATAACATACCATAACTATGATCGTGATGATAACATACCATAACCATGATCATGATGATAACATACCATAACCACGATCGTGATGATAACGTACATAATCATGATCATGATGATAACATACCATAACCATGATCGTGATAACATACCATAACTATGATCGTGATGATAACATACCATAACCATGATCGTGATGATAACATACCATAACCACGATCGTGATGATAACGTACATAATCATGATCATGATGATAACACACCATAACTATGATTGTGATAACATACCATAACTATGATCGTGATGATAATGTACCATAACCATGATCATGATGATAACGTGCCATGACAATGATCGTGATAACATACCAAAACCATATTCGTGATAACGTACCATAACCATGATAGTGATGATAACATACCATAACCATGATCGTGATAAACATACAATAACCATGATTGTGATGATAACATACCATAACCATGATCATGATAACATACCATAACCATGATCATGATAAACATACCATAACCATGATTGTGATGATAACATACCATAACCATGATCATGATAACATACCATAACCATGATCGTGATGAAAACATACCATAACCATGATCATAGTAACATACCATAATCATGATCGTGATAACGTACATAACCATGATCGTGATAACATACGATAACTATGATTGTGATAACGTACTATATCCATGATCGTGATGAAAACATGCCATAACCATGATTGTGATGATAACATACCATAATCATGATCATGATGATAACGTACATAACCATGATCGTGATAACATATGATAACTATGATTGTGATAACGTACCATAACCATGATCATGATAACATACCATAACTATGATTGTGATGATAACATGCCATAACCATGATAGTGATGATAACATAACATACATAACCATGATCGTGATGATAACATACGATAACTGATTGTGATGATAACATACCATAACCATGATCATGATAACATACCATAACCATGATCGTGATGAAAACATACCATAACCATGATCATAGTAACATACCATAATCATGATCGTGATAACGTACATAACCATGATCGTGATAACATACGATAACTATGATTGTGATAACGTACTATATCCATGATCGTGATGAAAACATGCCATAACCATGATTGTGATGATAACATACCATAATCATGATCATGATGATAACGTACATAACCATGATCGTGATAACATATGATAACTATGATTGTGATAACGTACCATAACCATGATCATGATGATAACATACCATAACCACGATCGTGATGATAACGTACATAATCATGATCATGATGATAACACACCATAACTATGATTGTGATAACATACCATAACTATGATCGTGATGATAATGTACCATAACCATGATCATGATGATAACGTGCCATGACAATGATCGTGATAACATACCAAAACCATATTCGTGATAACGTACCATAACCATGATAGTGATGATAACATACCATAACCATGATCGTGATAAACATACCATAACCATGATTGTGATGATAACATACCATAACCATGATCGTGATAAACATACAATAACCATGATTGTGATGATAACATACCATAACCATGATCATGATAACATACCATAACCATGATCATGATAAACATACCATAACCATGATTGTGATGATAACATACCATAACCATGATCATGATAACATACCATAACCATGATCGTGATGAAAACATACCATAACCATGATCATAGTAACATACCATAATCATGATCGTGATAACGTACATAACCATGATCGTGATAACATACGATAACTATGATTGTGATAACGTACTATATCCATGATCGTGATGAAAACATGCCATAACCATGATTGTGATGATAACATACCATAATCATGATCATGATGATAACGTACATAACCATGATCGTGATAACATATGATAACTATGATTGTGATAACGTACCATAACCATGATCATGATAACATACCATAACTATGATTGTGATGATAACATGCCATAACCATGATAGTGATGATAACATAACATACATAACCATGATCGTGATGATAACATACGATAACTGATTGTGATGATAACATACCATAACCATGATCATGATGATAACATACCATAACCATGATGATCGTGATGATAACATACAATAACCATGATCGTGATAACATACCATAACTATGATTGTGATAACGTACTATAACCATGATCGTGATAACATACCATAACCATGATCATGGTGATAACATACCATAACTATGATCGTGATGATAACGTACCATGACTATGATCATGATGATAACATACCATAACTATGATCGTGATAACATACCATAACCATGATCGTGGTGATAACATACCATAACTATAATCGTGATGATAACATACCATAACCATGATCGTGATAACATACCATAACCATGATCGTGGTGATAACATACCATATCCATGATCGTGATAACATACCATAACCATGATCGTGATAACATACCATAACCATGATCGTGGTGATAACATACCATATCCATGATCGTGATAACATACCATAACCATGATCGTGGTGATAACATACCATAACCATGATCGTGATAACATACCATAACCATGATCGTGGTGATAACATACCATAACCATGATCGTGATAACATACCATAACCATGATCGTGATAACATACCATAACCATGATCGTGGTGATAACATACCATAACTATAATCGTGATAACGTACTATGACTATGATCGTGATGATAACATACCATAACTATGATCGTGATGATAACATACCATAACCATGATTGTCTCCAGTGGAGTATATTTTTAAACATGAACTTGATAACCTAAAAATGTATCTTAAAAATAAAGCTCTCTTCAGTTCTCTAAAGAACTTTCTAAAAAAAAAAAAAAAAAAAAAATCCTGTACATTCTCATAACAAGTTAACGTGCATACATTTGTTAAAACTGAGGTATAAAACAGAAAAAATGAGGATAAAATAAAAGTGTTGCTTAACGTTGCCACTTTTTCTGACAGACTGAACAGATCAAACACACAGGTCTCGTAGCGTTTGCTGCTGGAAGAATGAAAGCAGATTCAAACGTCACTCATCCTCTACATCACTCTTGCTTTTCCTGCTCAACTTTTCTGATCTTTCAGCCATTTGGCTACTTCATTGTGAGTTTGACTGCCGGCGCGTCTGCTCAGCTAATTTTCAGGGCAGCTAAATTAACATGATGACAAGAGGCTTCGGCCAGAGGACCCATAGAGCCCCCCGCTGAGCTGTCCACTCTGTGCCTGATGAAAATTCTCCTAATCTTAACATATAAGTTAATATTAGTATCATAAAAACAGTTGAACAGATAAAAGCCTCTCTGGGTCCGGCTCCAGACCGGTGTCCGCTCGTTGGTTCATTGGATGAAGCCTCTAATGCTAACTTCAGCTTTTTATGCTTTGGTGATCTGGTTCTCATTTACTTTACTTATGAATTTACTTCCTCGACAAATGTCTCTATCAAAGACAGCTACACTCTCTCCTCTCATCTTCTTCCTCCTCACCTTCATTATTAATTTTATATCTCTGTATATTCAGTTTTTTCACCTGCACATTTGTACATGCTCGGCCTCTGGCTGGGCTGCTGCTGCTCCTCGGCCGTGGTCCCATGCCCAGTCTGACACAGCCGTGATGCCGCTTACAGCAGAATAAGGAGACGCTTCATGGCAGAGCTGAAGTCATCAGCCAAGCATCCATCAGAACAGCCACCAAAACAAAAGACTCCACTGTCCTACTAACACAAGGTGGGTTTTGGACGAGAGAAGACGGCACTGAGATGGACAGGCAGCGGCCATCGGTGTTTGATTACTTCAGGCTTTTCTGTTGATTTATGGTGGTGGAATGAACTGCTGAGATTTTAGCAGCTGTAATGTAGTTCATGAATATTATCCACACACACGGTGGGCTTATTGAGCATGCGTGTTGAGCGGTAAGTGAGGGGCTGATCTGAAAGTTGCAGCCAAACATGCTACAGTGAAAAGTTTCTCTGGAGGTCGTGTCAGGCCGTGTTAGCCTGCTGTTCCTTTCTCCTCCTTCCAAAAGCAGTCACACTTAATCTTAGCTCTGCATGTGCCCGACCCCAAGCCGTCTCCATGCCGCCATGTTGCCACGGCAACAACAGGACACACAGTCAAAATATAATACACCCTTAACACACATATAACACACCCTTACACAAAACTGCACACTTTCTATGATGTAAAGTCTGACATTAAGATAAATACTCACCTTTAATCTCTGAAAAATAAAACCATGATTTTAGCATAGAAAAGAGAAAATAATAAAGTTATTCTGGATGATTAAGTGTTACAGTGAACTACTGGTTTATAGCAGCAGCTTTTTGTTGATCACAGCAGTGAGTCCTTGTGACTTGTTTTCAGAAAAGTCCTGACAGAATGTGAGGTACAGCGCCCTCTTCAGGTCACTCAGATTTAGGCTCTGATTGGACCACTTACTGTCAAGCTCGCTTTTCTCCAGACATAACTTGGATGTGTGCTTTGGATTGTGTCAGATTGGAAGAAAAAATTCATCTTCAGCTTTCTGACTGAGGTTGGCAGATTTGATGTTAAAAGTAATTTGTTTAATGAAAATTAAAGAAACTGACAAGAATAGATGTTGAAATATGGTGTGGCTGTAGGCTCAGAGACAGCTGTACCAATCGCTGACTGTTCCATACTGTACACTCATCCTTCTGACGCCATTCTCTCTCTCTCTCTCTCTCTCTCTCTCTCTCTCTCTCTCTCTCTCTCTCTCTCTCTCTTCACACTCTCGTTTAGAGAAACAATGGTCAGAATTACACACCAAAACAGAGTCACCATTGTGTATCACTGAGCAAGGGTGAGAGATGTTACAGTCACTAACAGTACACACACACAGAGAGAGAGAGAGAGAGAGAGAGAGAGAGAGAGAGAGAGAGAGAGAGAAAGAGAGAGAGAGAAATGGGGAGGGGGTTCTAAACTGTAGAGGATTAGGAGTTGGTTTATGCAAGATCTGGACCCTTAAATGAAATGTGTAAAGATCTGTCATGTCTTTAAAAATGATGCGTTTTCTAGGATTCAAACAGACATCTTTTGCAGGTTATTCTCCACACAAGTGCATGTGTGTACATGCCTAGAATAGAATAGAATACTCGTTTCATCGGACTACCTGGCTCATCCCTACAGACAATGAACTACAAATACAAACATATAATGAAATACAAATCCAATGCACTTCAGCAAAGATACCAAGGATGGGGTGATCACTGTTTATTCACAGACCCCATCCTTATCTCTCCTGCTGATCTGGGAACTAAACTAGTAATTGTTTGGTCACAAGTTTGTATCCCTCACATTAAGGCTCTTCCTTTCTGCTCATATAGTGAATAACAAATACATTTTACACTGAAACATGGCAATTATTTTAATATTTTTTGTTAATTACAAAAGGGTAACTAAGCAAAGTTACAGTTTTGAGCAATTGTGAGTTCGGTGCCTTTTTCAAGGACACCTCAGTGGTAGGAATGAGGTTGAGGCGAGTGCTGTACATTTATTTCCTTTGTCCACATTTCTCCACTGCCCACCATACAATGAAACAGATTGTAAAAAAAAAAAAAAAATTAGTTTTGAAAAGGACTTACAATTTTAAGAAATTGAAAAAAGTAATTAAATGAAAAAACTGAACTGCGTAGACATCAGGCAGACATGCATTAAGAATTTCATTTCATTTATTTATTTATTTCAGACATAACACTACAAAAACAAACAAAGCAAATAGACAGTCAAAAAGAAAAAAAAAGTTGTCTGAAAATGAGTAGGATGAAGTATAACTTATTAACTCCTACCCGCTACATATTTCTGCAGCTCATCTCTCNAAAATGAGTAGGATGAAGTATAACTTATTAACTCCTACCCGCTACATATTTCTGCAGCTCATCTCTCATTGTTTCCTGCTTGTTTGATTATATTTACCAACTTAACGCTGATATAGATATCAACAAAGATTTACAGATAAATATAAGCATAGTTTCCGAACAACCATATATTCATATNATATCAACAAAGATTTACAGATAAATATAAGCATAGTTTCCGAACAACCATATATTCATATACATTTTAACATTATTTACTGACCTGTATGCCTCATAATAAACATATATAAATACATATATACATACACACACACACACACATATATACATATACACCTACACACATACACATACATACATAAAAATAACCATAATCAAAAACAATAANATATATACATATACACCTACACACATACACATACATACATAAAAATAACCATAATCAAAAACAATAGAAACAAAAAGGCACAACCCAAGAGGACCAAGTACACATTTACTATAGTTACTATTCCATACTACTATATTTTTCAAGCAGTCTTTTTTTAATACATTTTCTTAACCTGATTCATAGTTGTACTCTTTTTAATTTTATTATCTAAACAATTCCATAAATTTACCCCACAAACTGAAATACACCTGCTCTGNTCTTTTTAATTTTATTATCTAAACAATTCCATAAATTTACCCCACAAACTGAAATACACCTGCTCTGCCCTGTCTTACTTGTGAACAATTGCTGTATGTTAGCAGGAAGTAACTTATTTGCTTTAAACATTATTTGTGCAGTTTTAAATTCCAATAAATTTCAAATTTTGGAAAACAGTGCATTGGTGTGCTCATTATATCCCACATTATATACTATTCTAATTTTGGAATTTTTCATGCCATCCATCAGATTTGAGGGAGAAAAAGTATGGTACTACTTTGACGACGTGAAAGCCATCGTCCCAGAGCCACAACCTGTCACATCCTCAGCTCACACTTCTGTGTGTTGCCTGAGGTCTGGGCAAAGTACACAAACAAAGGTGTGTAAAACACTGGAATTGAAAGAGAGATAGAGAGGGCAGCAGGAGGCGTTGGGGTAGTATCGGACTAGACTGTGATGGTTACCGCCATACAACGGCCACGTGTTTTCAGTGGTCCTGTGGGACATTTTCTGAAGAGGAACGCACATGGATTCCAGGTAGCAGATAACGATATACGCCACGGATACTGTATGTGTATGCATACTGTATGTGTATGCCCCCAAAACAATAAATCTATCTATCTATCTATCTATCTATCTATCTATCTATCTATCTATCTATCTATCTATCTTTCTAAATTTATGCATTTAAGCGTGAAATATGTACAATAATGATAAAATGCATATTATTAAGGATATTTAAATTCATGTTTAACCCTTGGGGTCCAAGGCTTATTCTGGCCGTTTTACTGCTCGTTATTTTGTTTCTGAATATCATATAAAAAATGTTTACCATACCCATATTTGGTATAATTTTTTTCAACATACACTCCTCTGTATGAATTGACAATCCTTTAGTCATTTAGAGATACTCTGTCAAGATAGATGACATAAAAACACACAAAAAAAGAAAATTGCTTTTAAAAAAAAGCTAGATTTATGGTTGCTTGGGTGGTTGCTGGAGTTGTTAAAATGGCAACTGCTTGAGACTGAGAGGTTTCTGCTGTTAAAATGAGAGCAAAGTAACTGTCTATGCACTGTAATTGGCGTAAAATACTATTAAACATGAATTTGAATATTCTTAATAATATGCATTTTATCCTTATTGTACATATTTCATCTTTAAATGCCTAAATTGAGATAGATAAATTGATTGATCGATGGTTGCTTGGGTGGTTGCTAGAGTTATTAAAATGGCAACTGCTTGAGACGCAGCAAATGACAGCCTCTGACTGAGAGGTTTCTGCTGTTAAAATGAGAGCAAAGTAAATGTCTATGCACTGTAACTGTCATAAAATACTATTAAAAAACAATGTGAATATCCTTAATATGCATTTTATCATTATTGTACATATTTCATGCTTAAATGCGTAAATTGAGATAGATAGATAGATAGATAGATAGATAGATAGATAGATAGATAGATAGATTGTTTTGTTGATGGTTGCTATGGTAGTCCCAAAAATGATGCAACTAGCAATTGCCTAGCGACCACTGAACGAGAATCTAAACCCAAACACTTGGAAGTTGTGCTTTAAACAAGAAGCATTCTTACATTTCCCTTTGAACTGAACAGTTCTTAAATGGGTGAAGGCCAAGTAGGAAATTGACTGGATTTGAGGAAAAACTAATTTATAAGAGTGGTTATGTACTTTGATAAGTCAATTCAATGAATGTCAGAAATTTTTTGGTCATTTTAGGCATCAAGAGCAGAGGCTCTTGATGCCTAGATGAGTCTGCAGCTCCCAGTTTAAATTCTAACACCTGCTCATCAAGGTGAGGAATGGTTTCAAACAAATTATTAGTCAGTCTCATAAAATGCGGAGCTCTAAACCAGAGAATTTCGTGTCCCAGTCGAAAATTCCAACTGGGGAAAATCCAACTTCCGAGGTCTGTCGAATGCAGCATTATAACCCTTACAATAAAAACCTTATAGTATAAACCTAACAAACCTTAACATTTTATTGCAGTGTAAATCAATGTGCACTCATTAAATAAATAAATAAATAAAAACCTTACATTATAACTCTTACAATAAAAACTTTACATTATAATCCGTACAATAAAAACCTTACAATAAAAACCTTAGAATATAAACCTTACAATAATAACTTTACATTATAACCTTTACAATAAAAACCTTACAATAAAAACCCTAGAATATAAACTTAACTATAAAAACTTTACATTATAATCCTTACAATAAAAATGTTACATTTCAGTTACATTTACTCATAAGACTTTCCAGTGGTGCAAATAAATGTAGCACATACATGCAAATATTTGTCTCATAAGACTTTCTTTTTCTTTTAAATTGTTTTTCTTTAATTGAAGGTTATATTTTTGTTAATAATTCTGAATGAAAGATCAGATTGCTGAAAACATTTTTTCCAGCTCATTTTGCTTTTATTTACCAAGAGTACCAATATCAGTCGAGAGCATTGTAGATGTGAAAATGTGTGTGTGTGCGTGTGTGGATGGATGGCTTCTCTGTGCTGCCATGACGTTATCCACATGCTAAGCCTACACAGACAATACGTCACATTAGCCACACGTCCACAGGCTCCTCAGCACTACAATGACCAGACATTTATAAGGGACCGTGCACATTAATGTTACTGTGCAGTAAAGTGTGTGTTGTGAATTTCCACCTGACAGCCTGCTCCAAGTGGATGAGAGCCACATGACCTTTGACCCACTTTCCTAGGATAATGTGCACAGGTAGTGTCATTGTAAAGCTCCAGACTCTGAGGATGGCATTTAGAGGTTCTGAAATATCTGGAAACATCTCGCTCAACTCTGGCATCTACTGGCAGGTGTTGTAGTTGCAGCAGTGTTGAAGCCTCCTTTTCCAAAACATGAAGTTTTCATGCAGATGCAATCAAACCATAAATTATTGATTGAGGACTTGTATCAGAGTGCCTGGGTTTGAGGGTGTCCTGGATCAAGACTAAGATCCAGGCTTTCAACGACTTCTTGGACTCAGCTGTCAGTAGTATGCAGGGAGTGTCGAACTTGTTGAGAGATTCATCCAGAGGTGTGTAGAGTAGCCAGAAACTGTACTCAAGTAAAAGTATTGTTATGTAATGTAGCCACAAAACCACAGCGACACATGATGATGCTTTTGTCCCACTCTTGGGCTTTTTTTTTTTTTTTTTTNTTTTTTTTTTTTTTTTTATTGGAATCTGCAGTAACAAGAGCATACAGGGACAGAGTTAACATCAGAAACCCCTCATGGACAAGTTTCATATCCTGAGGGATATTAAAATAAAATAAAATTAAAAAAAAATAAAATAAAACAAAATAAAATAAGGAAACATAATAAATCCATTCTGTCCCACCCCCAACACTGCGAGGAAAATTACCAAGATGAATATATGTATTAACCAAAAGCGTAGCGGAGTTTTAATACAGAACTACATTTCCCATAATGCTGTGCATAAGCACAAACAATATAGCTAACTGACGTACCACGCTAACTTCCAAAGCAGCTTAACTGAACAGAAAGAACACAATAACATCATAACAGCTTACATATTAGAACACTATAATATCATGACATTCACATATTAACTTTACAATGCAATCCGAGTGTGCAAACTAAATAATGTAATCAGACACCGCATCTGCACATCTGCTTCTCTCATCTGCGACTGAGAGAAAGCGCGCAAAGGATCAGCCACATCCTCTGTTTACCAAAATAAGACGATATTAATAGAAACAACAGATTTTCAAAATAAATCATAACCGATAATCTGTAATATAAAGACAACCGTAAATCTTTGTTATAATGTTGACTACCACTGTTTGACTACTAAAGTTGGATGAAATAATAACCACTTTATTACAGTTACTTTATGATAATAGTAACTCAAGTATAAGTAAGAGTAGTCACCAAAAAAATGACTTAGTGAGAGTAAGAAAATATCTATAAAAAAGATTACTTGAGTAGTGAGTAACTTTGATCAAGCTTATTCTTTAGAATAATCAACAAGCTATAAAGGCTTGTCTGAGGAAAAAAATGCAAAGTAGCCACATGTAGTTTCTAATACAATCCAAATCATATCATATAAAGAAACAGTAGACAGTAATAAATCAGATATTTACCACATAACAAATCATGACAATTCTGGCCTGGCCCCAAGACAGTTAGCTAGGTTAGCTTCATGAATTTACTCAGAATAGAACAGGAAAACTTGAGTTAGCATTAGCAGCAGCAGCTAGTTAAGACAGTTAGCTAGGTTAGCTTCATGAATTTACTCAGAATAGAACAGCAAAACGTGAGTTAGCAGCAGCAGCTAGTTAAGATAGTTAGCTAGGTTAGCTTCATGAATTTACTCAGAATAGAACAGGAAAACTTGAGTTAGCATTAGCAGCAGCAGCTAGTTAAGTAGCTAACATTGCAGCTTTCCGCCACGTTTCCTCAAGGTCCATGTTGATTCTTAGATGCTGAAATGTCACATTTTTAGGTCGACAATGATGCCAGGGACGCATAATTCCGTAATTGTCGCTGTTTCTCCACGCCAGCCTTTCTCTGTTTAGAATCCATTTTTTGTCTAAGTGCCAAGAAAATTATGAAAGAAAAAAATCGTGTTTGCTTAGTTTAAANGAATCCATTTTTTGTCTAAGTGCCAAGAAAATTATGAAAGAAAAAAATCGTGTTTGCTTAGTTTAAATTAATTTTAATTCATATTACATCATATGCACAGGCACCGGCCGGCCTACCTATCAAACCGTGTCAACCCATTGTTGTCATGGAGATGGCTGGACGCTGAATGTGATTGGACCAAAGCTCTCTCACACACACAGTGGAGCAGTCGCTTTCACTTTCTCTGCTGCAGTGGTNTGATTGGACCAAAGCTCTCTCACACACACAGTGGAGCAGTCGCTTTCACTTTCTCTGCTGCAGTGGTGAAAGCAGAGAATTTTGACTCTTTGCATTGCAGCGATGTCTCGCAATGAATACAAAAGTAACGCAAAGAATGCGACCAAATGTAACGGAGTAAAAGTATATGTTCATAAATATACTCAAGTATGAGTTAAAAGTATCCTGCATAAAACTACTCAGTAAAGTACAATTTTGTGAAAAAAAAGTTACTTAAGTAAATGTAACTGAGTAAATGGAACCCGTTACTACACACCTCTGGATTCATCTACGTCAGCAGTGACATCCATGTCTCTGGGAGCTCGTCCTGTGAGGTCGAGAGACGTCTGGGGCCTGTGGGTTCATGGGTCACTGGACAGGGGTGTGGTGCTGCTGACATCTCTACAAGAAGATGAAGGTCCAAGTCTTTAGAGTCCTGGTGCTCCCGGTCTTACTCCATGGTTGTGAGATCTGGATGCTAACCAGTAACTTGAGACAATGACTGGATGTCTTTGGTACTCGGTCTCCGCGGAGAATCCTTGGTACCACTGGTCTGGCTTTAGGCCCAGATGAGACCGATTATCAGCATTGTGAGGGAGCGCCAGTTGCGACACTACGGCCATGTGGCGTGTTTCTCTGAGGACGATCCAGCATCAGGTGCCTCGTTGCTGAGGACTGGGCAATGAGGACTGGGGTCCTCATGAGGGTGCTCTGTATGTGTGTGTGTGTTGCAAAAGAGCATTCAATGCTTAGCGAACTAACCCTTGATTTTAAAAAAAAAAGAATTATATGTTAGATAGTACACTGCCTAAATAGTTGTCTCTTTTGCTTTAGTTGGTCTCTGCAGACGTTTCTCATAGTCGCATCTAAATTCTCACTGCGCTGCTGCTTTAAAGCTTAAGTAAATTAGAAAATGTAATCATTATCCCGTCCCGTGTGTGTTTATAGTACTCTCAGGTTGCATATTTGCTCTGTTTGCTGTGTTTCAGGTAATTGGAGGCAGAGTCTCCCATATGTAGTTGGTAACACCTGGGCCTGGTGCTCTCTCTCACTGGTTTTAAGCTTTGCCTTCATCAGTGGATTTCAAGATCTTCTCCTAACAACATGCTGAACATACTGACACACCATCCTCACACACACCACAGACTATCATGATTTTCACTTTTCACGATTGTGTGTGTTTCCACCTATGGAATAAATGACTCTTTATTGCTTAAACTGCTGTGTTCCCCTTGCTTTTTTGCCACGGCCCTAAGCCAGGTCGTGACACCAACAACATAAACTTTAGGATGATGGCCAACACACACAAAATACAGGAAGCACAGGAAGTAAAGGGTGAAATGTGCCGAGAGGTTTAAGTGATAATAGAAGACACATTTGAGGTTTAATTATTTAAGTTCCAGCAGCAGCAACAGGATTCCTCAGTTGTTAGTGGCTTAGTGTTCATTTGGAGTATTGAATGTTGTTTGTATTAAAGACTCGCTACAGTTGAAAAAAACATCATTTTTATTTCATTGAGTCCACAGTTGATTTAAGTTTCTCAACAAAGCAAACAGAACAAAAAGCTGCTTCCTCTTTAATCCACCTGTGCTTCACTTCAGTACAAACGAGTAAAACATAGCAGCCGAAGAAACTCAACATCTTGAAGAGTGAGATGAAAATATGCACCGTCGGCACAGAACAAAGCTTTGGATGCCAAAATGAAGATGTTACAGTTTGTGCATTTAAGACAAAACGTGCCTGTAAATGATCTGATACAGCAGCTTAATACTCTCAGTTACGGCTTATTTTTCGATGTATTTCCTTTCTCAATCAATCCATATTTGAACACCACACTTCTGTTTTCATTGAGCAGACCCACAAAGAAAACCTTTTTAAAAATGGTAAAAAAGTAAAAAAATAAAAATAGACAAGCTGCTCACAGCTCGTCCCTGCCTGTCTGAGAGTCGTCTGCAGCTTTACTCACGTCTTTCTTTTTGATGGCAGCTTTTACTGTCTTTTTGGCCGCTGCTTTCGTGTCCCTTCGTCCTTCCTGTTTGCTTTGCGTTTTGCCTGTTTTGGTGGCAGGTTTCGATTTGACTTTGTCTGCTGTCTTGGTCTTTGCTTGCTGTCCAGCTTTGGCCTTCACACTTGGGACAGCTTTAGCTTTCGTTTCTGCTGTTTTGCTGGCCGCTGCAGCCTTTGCTGAGTCGGCTGGTTTTGTAGCAGCTGGTTTATCGCTGCTTTTTTTCTCGGCTGGCTCCTGCTCAGACGGTGTTGGTGGCTCTCCTGTTGCTGTTTGGGCTTCTGAGGCATCTTTTGTCTCAGTTTTGCTGAATTCCTCATTTACAGGGGTAGAAAACATCTTTAGCATATCCTCAGCTTGGATCCTCTCCTTCACAAGAAGAACAGAATGCAAAAGGAGCCAATGAAGAATCTAAAGTGTGTGTGTTTTCAGAAAACCCTTTGAAATGTGCCTGTATTACCTGACTTATGTAAGAAGGTTGTAAGTGTTGCGTTGCAGTATGAATGTGAGTTTGGTGAAATGGTTTTGTATGAAGAGTGCTGCAGAGACCAGCGGTACCTTCTCCTGGTGAGCCGGGTCCAGCGTGAACCACAGCGCGACGGCACACCTCTGTCCCTTGGTGACGGCTCTGACGCCATGAGGGTTTTCTTTCCCAGCACCAAACCCGACCACACGGCCGCACCGAGGACGCACCTCAGCCTGAAACGGCCAGAACAACGGCAAAAAACATGCACTTTAACACAGCAACAAGTTAAAGGACCATACCACCCATTTTGCATGTTTCAGCCTAATATATTCAATTTTCATACACGTAACGTTACTGACAATCATTTCCCAAAGCATACTACTGGAATGGTGAATTAAAAATGTTTTTCCTACCTTCCAGACCTCCATTGGTTTCAGTTCATTCTGCTATTAAAATCAACTTGTTGATACTGTAAACGTTCTTGGGATAGGTAATCCATCATCACCAACAAGACGTGTATTCAGGTTTTTTTAGAAGTTATGTAATTTTAGTGTTTAAGCTCAATAAAAAGCGTGGAGTGAATGTATGCCTCCACCGGGGAATATAGTCCCAAAAGAAGACCTGCGTTTATGGAAAAATTTAAAGGACCGTGACTTCATAAGGCTGTGTAACTATTAGCAGGAGAAACATGGATTTTTAAGGTGGGTGTATCACTTGAATATTTGATTTTGAAAGATTAAGAGATTTAGCAAAATATCAGGAAAGCTGAAATACGGTTTTATCCTTTGGGAAATGATTGTCAGTAACGTAACATGTATGAAAACTGAATATATTAGGCTCAAACATGCAAAATGGCCGGTATGGTCCTTTAACAGAACTGAAAATAGAAATTTACATCTGTTTTCATCTATGCTTGGGCAGAAAAGAATCTTAAAAAAAAATATTTACCGTAACTGTTTTGGCATCCAGCTTGGTGAAAATGAAATCTCCTCCTTCAAAATCATCATTAAGATAAAGGATAGCGCTGAAAAAAAAGGGGGGAGGTGGTTATGGTGTCCATGTCTGCAGATATGATGTCTACGTCATCAGGGTGTGTGTGTGTGTGTGTGTGTTCACCTGTAGTCTCTGTGTGTGTATGCAGGAGGTTCCTTGATGCACTCGTTGAGCTCAGAGACCAGCAGACAGTTGTCCACATGAACAGGGTGGCTCAGGTCAGTCCGGTCCTCCTGCTTTTCTAAATAACCAGCAGAAAAGTGACGAGTCAAACCATTCAGGTCCTGATCGCTACGTTCAGCCTGCTGTTGATGCTTTGGAATCACTGTAGTTTAGGGATAAAGGAATTTCTCTGTCTGTTAAGTCTTTATATGCCTCTGTTTAAAGGCTTTTCTCAAAATCTTTGGTTGTCAATCCAAAATGGTGTTCTGGGTCTCAGAATGAGACAGCAGAATGAGACAGCGTTCACCGATGGCTAATTTAGCATTCGAACAACCAAAGACCATCTGCAACAAAATTCTGACGGTGTCAGAAATGTCAAAATCTCACAGTTAGACTGTTGCTACAACCCACATCTATATTATTTATTGTTTATTTAATTGGATGCCCATTAGTTGATGCCTCAGCAACAGCTATTCTTCCTGGGATCCATAAGGCCTCCAGGCCCCACAGAGGTGTCAAAATCTATAATCTATAAATCTGTAAACCAAGTTGATGACACATTTCTGCAGTTACAGTTCACC
Organism: Lucifuga dentata; assembly: GCA_014773175.1. NCBI lineage: Eukaryota > Metazoa > Chordata > Actinopteri > Ophidiiformes > Bythitidae > Lucifuga > Lucifuga dentata. Next base: position 24,888 of record VXCM01007172.1, read on the forward strand.
AGGCATTCATCTGACAAGCTGACAGACATCAGACATGTCATACTGTCTGACACGGATTAGGACTCGGCGTGTTTTTAGCTCTGGTCCAAATCAGGGAACAAAATGTTAACTGTTACATTTACTGCTTGGTTTGGTTCAGTTTCACACAGGAAACTAACCTATCAAACCAAAATCTATCAGCAAAAGTCATGTGACAACACTCTCTGCTCATTGGTCAGAAATGTCTGGGAGTGGAGAAAGAAACTCCAAACAGGAAGTAGTTTCTATCAAAGTAAATCAGAGTAACAAAGATGAATGTGGATCCTTTCCTAGTCATAGCATCATTTGATCCATGAAGAAGAAAACTATGACAGCAGAAGCTGAATCTGATGTAGAGACAACGTGTGGAAAACCACGTGATGTGAAGAAGCTGAACAGGAGAATGGAACAACATGCTGACAACATACAAGCACACGCTAATCTGAACACGTGTTCATGTTAGCCAAATCAAAGTGAACCATACACATGTAGCATATCTGGTTTTATATCAATCAGTAGCGATAGATTGCTCTGTAGTTAATTTTTGGAAGGACTGAGGATCATGTCCAGACCAAAAATGCACCTCTTGTGGTGGTTTTTGGAACCGGATCGAGACTAAGTCCTCTAAACGGTCTAAGTGCGGTTTGATTGCTGCATTCAAACCCTCGTCTAACTGAACTGGACCAAACCACACAGGTGCCCGAAGATTACACCATCTCACAGGCAATGCACTTATGAAATAAGTCATGTTACAGTTGGCAGGAGGCCTCAGAGGTGCTCACACTGCAGGACTTACCGTCGATGGCCGAGCGACAGACCAGGTGGGAGTAGGAGAAGTAGAGCGGCGTGTCCAGACGGAAGTACGACTCCAAAACCTTCTTGACCTTTTCACTCAGGTCAAAAAACAGACGAGCGCTCTTCAGAGGAACCTTCCCTTCCTGTCCCAGCTGAGACACACAAAAGCACGATTCAACCAGGATCATATCACAGACGTTAAAGCTGACTTTATTCACCACAGCTAGAAGTGTTTATTCACGCCTCTGATACGTGTAAAACGTGATTCAGGCTGTTTTGTAGTCACAGTAACAGTGTGTGAGTCTCCAGGCTGGTGCGTTTGAGTGCAGCACATCTGAACCTAAACACATCAACACGCTGGTCAGGTGATCGCTCTGGAACTCATGAATGACACACAGCGGGGTCCAAAAGTCTGAGATTACATGTAAGATCCGTGCTGTTTTCCATGTAAATGTGGAAATAATCAGAGTCTGATGTCACTAGAAGCTCTTTAGAACATCGTCACATCATGCTGGATAACTTGGCTCATCGGGTTTTTACAGACGTGTGGAGTCCATGATGCTGTCATTACAGCTAAAGGTACCAAATACTAAGATATTCTGACATTCATGGACATTTTTCAAAGATTCAACTTTTCACTCTAATTGTTAAGAAGATACTATCATTTGTAATGAAAAATACTGTATTAAATTCAAAAAGAACACAAAATAGAAGCATTTTCACAGTGGTCTCAGACTTTTGGACCCTGCTGTACGTATATTGAGCACAGTTTTGGTGAAGTCAGAGGAGAAAGACTGGTGGCAGCTTCACCTCTGCTTGTCTGTTATTAGATATTATATACATATTTTAGCCCTCAGGCCTTTAGTGACACATCAGGCCTCATTTACACAAACAGCCAGTGAAATTCAACCTCTCAGTGATCTAGATAATGACATCTGATGTCAGGACTTCATGTACTGCAACTGGATCTCAGTCATATTATCTTGATAATGTATCTAGATACAAGTTGCAAGGTGTAAAAATAATGTGAATACAAATAGAATGCAAAAGAGAAAAAATAAAGATCAGTGAACTGTTTTACTGAAAAATCATTTCTGTAAATAGTTTAAGTCAGGGGTTCTCAAATACAAATCTTAAAGGTCCACAAAGACAATTTGCAATGAGACAAAGGTCCATTTATTCAGATCAGTCAAGCCAGGGTCGGACTGGAAGCCTGCTATTTACTGTGGATTTTAGGTGTTGGGGGGCACTGACAAAACAAGCTGCGCTGTCAACTCTCTATGAGCCCAACGCCGCGTCAACCCATCGTTGTCACGGAGATGACGGGATGCTGAATGTGATTGGACCAAACCAAAGCAGAGTAGACATTCTCACACAGACATGGAGCAGTCAGACATTCGGTTTCAGAGAATTTTGACTCGCGTCACAGCGATGTCTCTCAGATGATACAAATAATACATATGAAAAGCAGAATTTGCTCAGAGTCCAGAGACAGATGTGGTTCGGTCCAGATTCGGACCGGAGTCCAGACTTTGAGGATGGCTGCTCTAAGTGATAATTGTATAGAAAACCTAAATTCAGCAAATTGTTGCATAAAAGCACTTCTAGTGAAAGTAACCAAACATAACAAGTTTTAACTGTCCAAGTCACATGTTTTATAAGTATTCAGATGTTGCTGTTTTAAAAGGCTGGCCTGTGAATGTCCCTTTGACGAGTCAAGTTATTAAGTTGCTGCAATACTGTTACTGATTATTAGTATTACTAGTACTACTAGTACTTAACTATAATAACAACAACAACACTAATAATAATAATAGTTGTTATAATTGTAGTAGTAATAGTAGCTGTAGACTGAATAATGAAAATTGGAGAAACTATTTGATGATCTGTGGCTAATCAGACTTCGTGCCAAAACGTGTCACCGCGTCCTCGTCACGTTCGTGTCTCTGATGGTTCACCTCTTGCAAGTGATAAGAAATCACCACAATCAACTGTTCAGTCATTCTAACTCTAACGGGACTGAAGTGAACAGGAAGTGGCAGACATGCCCATCACTGGGACTGTTCCGCCTACTGCAGGATACAGACGTAGTTCAGTCCAAGTATTCTCTGACCTTAACCACGCCCACATCACCATGGGCCACCATGATGGTGGGGGCTTTGGGGAATCTGATCTTTAAAGGAACATGCAGACAATTTTGCATGTTGAAGCTCAATAAATACTATCTGCACACACGTTACATTATTGACAACCATTTTCCAAAACCTGTTTTATTTTTCTTCATTTATTTTTCTGTGATTTTTCCAATCCTCCAGTCTTTCAAAATTAACTGTCCAAGTGATAAACCCACCTTAAAATTCAATGTTTCACCTGCTAACATGTACTGTATGTCTGAATGTAGAAGTGATGTCGTTTTTAATTTCTCTGTAAAAGCCGGATTCTCCTGGGACTATATTTCCTGGCGGAGAAATACATCAGCTTCCATGCAGCTCTGTGTGCTGAATCGATCAAACACTTAATAGACATATTGTTCACTGTGATCGATTACTTATCTAAAGCACATTTCAAATCTCTACCAATTGATTTTTATATCATACTGGAATGAACAGAAACCAATGGCTGCCTGGAAGGAAAAACAATTCTGAAATTTACCGTTAAAGTAGTATATTTTGGGAAATGGCTGTCATTAATGTAACATGTATGCAGGTTGTATTTATTGGGCTCAAACATGCAAAGCCACCGTATTGTCCTTTAACTTTGAGAGCAGCAGGACTACAGACCTTTACAGCCTTTAGGACCGTGACTCCCTGGAACGTCTCGCCAGGGGAGTGCGGAGAAGGGCGTCCTCTGTAGCCGTCACCTTTCAGAGCCGCTGCCTGGAAGAAATGCGACATCAACACACTGATATGACGGGCTGAGAGAAAAAATACTCAGAACTCGCTGCAAACTTCCACCTCTGAAAAGCACTGTAATGTATGGGAATGATGGGAAACACTGCTTTTTCCTTCTCCATAATTAGCATTAGCATATAATGTTAGCCAGAGGAAGTGGGGGAAAACCGTAAACATTAGCATAGTCTCAGGAAGTGAAAAAACGGTAGCGTTAATAGCGTTAATTTTTTAACGCGTTAAACAGTCCACATTAATCATAAAAACTAACACGTTAACTTTCCCAGTCTACTAATACTCGATATGTTTTGTAAGATACTGTGGCTTTTTGTCATCTTGGTCAGCTGACTCACGTTGGAGAGGCGCTGCAGCTCCCTGCACGCGTCGTCGCTGATCACGCCATCCAGCAGCACGCGCTCAGACCCGTTCAGCTGCTTGGACGTCATGCTCACGCTGATGTCATCATACAGCACAGGGCCCTCTGCCATGTGGAAGTGGATTCAGTGTTAAAGGACCATACCACCCATTTTGCATGTTTGAGCCTAATATATTCAATTTTCATACATGTTACATTACTGACAATCATTTCCCAAAGGATACTACTGGAACGGTGAATTAAAAATGATTTCATTGGTGCCCTGCAGACATGCAACCATGAGCCCAATATATACAATTTTCATACATGTTATGTTACTGACAATCATTTCCCAAAGGATAAAACCGTATTTCAGCTTTAGTGATATTTTGCAAAATCTCTTAATCTTTCCAAATCAAATATTCAAGCGATACACCCACCTTAAAAATCCATGTTTCTCCTGCTAATAGTTACACAGCCTTATGAAGTCACGGTCCTTTAAATTTTTCCATAAACGCAGGTCTTCTTTTGGGACTATATTCCCCGGTGGAGGCATACATTCACTCCATGCTTTTTATTGAGCTTAAACGCTAAAATTACATAACTTCAAAAAAACCTGAATACACGTCTTGTTGGTGATGATGGATTACCTATCCCAAGAACGTTTACAGTATCAACAAGTTGATTTTAATAGCAGAATGAACTGAAATCAATGGAGGTCTGGAAGGTAGGAAAAACATTTTTAATTCACCATTCCAGTAGTATGCTTTGGAAAATGATTGTCAGTAATGTTACGTGTATGAAAATTGAATATATTAGGCTCAAACATGCAAAATGGGTGGTATGGTGCTTTAAAGGTAAATCACATGACCGGCGTGGGTTTTTTGAATGCATGGATGAACATTAATTCACCTTCCTGTGGTGACATTAATTTGACCACGTCTGATGAATCCTTTTTCTTCTCCTCCACCAGCGTTTCAATCTCCTTCATCAGGTTTCCGATCTCCTCTGTGATCCTTGCTGCAGTCTCTCTGTCTGCTCTGTCAGACACAAACAGACACAACATTTGTTAAAGGACCATTCTGGTGATTTTGCTTGTATTAGCTCAATATAAGCAACCCACATAAATGTTACATACATTACTGACAGCCATTTTCCAGAGCATAAAAATGGATTTTAGTTGTTGTGTCATTATACCAAATCCCATAATCTTTTCAAAAACACCTTAAAATGGAATATTTTGCCTGCTAACATCTACGCACCACGCTCATTTTAATTTCTGCAGAAAAGCAGGCCTCTCCTCAGGTTATATTCCCTGGCGGAGACATGTGTATATTTTCTGCCGTGGAGCTCATGCAGAGTTTAAGCAACTTCACTTTAATCGACACTGTGTTGATTATTATTTAGATTACTTATCTCAACAGGTTTCAAGTCTCTGTAAGTTGATTTTTATAGCATAGTGGTATGAACTGAAACCAATGGCATCCTGGGAGGTAGGAAAAACAATTCTGATATTTACCGCTCCAGCAGTATGTTTTGGAAAATGGATGACAGTACCACATATGTAGGTTGTATGTATTGGAGTCAAACATGCAAAATCACTGGTATGGTCCTTTAAATAATACATCTTCACTTGTCCTGTGTAAATCTGAGTGTAGCTGTGTCTAAAATCTTACTTCTGCTTCTCCCTCAGTTTCTTAGGCATGACGTCTTCAGGAGTCCATGTGTCCTAATAAAAATGCGAAGTACGACCTTTATTTTACAGGAATGGACAAATTATTCAGAGGAAAATGAGAAAACAAACGAGTTTACCCACTGGATCCACAAAGGTGATGCCAAATGCCTCATATCCAAAGTAGAGCAGCTCTTTTTCCAGTATGGACTGCTGAATGTGCTGCTTCACCACCTGGGAAAGCACACACACACACACACACACGTGCAGAGCATGATCATGGTTTAGGAGCTAAGATTACAATGAACTCATAACAGTAAAATTATGTTTTAGCTTGAAGCCTTTGTTGAAAATAAAAACAGTCTGTATACTGTAATATTTATGAGATTCCATTTTTCCAGAGTGAAATAACCACAGGAAGTCAGTCTACACACTGATGGTCATGATAGAAATGTCGTTTTATCACATACTGACCAAATAATTGCTGACATGCAGAAACTGGCATTAAAGCTTTCAAACACAGACGCATGTTAGGTCCCAAAGAGAAAATAATCTGCTGCTTTGTGTCCTTCATAAACCATGACCATATCAGAAATGTCCAAAATCATGAAGAATTTCTAAGCTAGCAGCAGCACTTTATTATACATTAAGGCTAAACAACACTTTATTATAGATTACAGTTACATAAAACTCATTAAAGCACAGATTTAATGAGCCATGATGTCAGACAGCGTCATACAATCACGATGTTCCCTCATAAACAGTACAGCCTCTTTTAACGTTTGCTATGAATGTCGCGTTACGACAGTTTTCTTGTCCTGTTTTGCATGTTGGGTAAGTGATTCATAAAACACACTGCCATGAATAAATGAAGACATGTTTCTCTCTGTCAGTAAATTTCTGCAGTATGAAATCTGAGCGATGTTTTAAGCTCTATTTTGGGAAGATTTTCTCCAGGTTTGGGGATGTTTGGGGTTGTTAAGATTTTAGCTCCATTAAACAAGCACATTTTCACAAACTATAAGAGGCTGCCCCTCCAGCGAGCCCTCGTTGCGTTTTGGCCTTATGACTTTTCCATTTGGGTATGCCAAAAAAAAACAAAAAACAAAGACAAAGGGCCAGATTCATAAAAAATCATGTTAAGTACGCAGCATCACACTAAATAAGTGCTGTGACAACTGAAGCTCATTCATAAAGCCTCTCTCACGTTAATCACAGTCACATTAATTCATCTGGTTTTAACATGACATTGACACATTAAACCAGGAAAGAAACATAAACTCTGCTTTAGAGCATTTATTAAAGATTGCCACTAACATAACAGATAAATGTGCCTATTAACCTCCATAGTGTGTGTGTGTGTGTGTGTGTGAGAGAGAGAGAAGATAGACCCCCACAGTGCAGCAGATGAGGCTTAATGATTAAGATCAGCACCAGAGTGTCAGATCAGATCAGAACTCACCACTTAAAAACTGACTGATCAGCTGAGTGAGTTTATCAATCAAAGTTATTGATCACTAACACGTGAGGTAAATACAATTTAAACGTCGCCCAGATTTCATACTGATGAAATTTATGACCAGAATGAAACACATGTTCATTTTTGTATGACAGTGTTTTTTATGAATCATTTCACCAACATGTAAATAATGAAATACTGTAGCAATGCCTCTNTATGACAGTGTTTTTTATGAATCATTTCACCAACATGTAAATAATGAAATACTGTAGCAATGCCTCTTTACAGGAAAACGCTAAAAGATGCTAACAGACGTTTATGATGAGGGCACGTGGTTATGTGACGATATTTACCCATATAGACATGGTAAATCATGCGGTACGTTTATGAATCTGGCCCAATAACTCAAAAAAACTGATGTTTTAAGGGGTTTTAAGGCTTTAAATGTTTAGCATTTTTGACCACCATCAGTACGTTCTTGTTTAAGTGACACGGATGCGCATATTAAACATGCTAACACCTGAAGATAATGAGTTTCCAGCAGAACACCAACCTGTCTGGCTGATATGCTCTCTGCTTTATCCTCTCCCAGCACCGCAGAGTAATACGCCAGGTTCTGCTGCATCACCTGGTCGTCAGGGTGGAATAACAGGAAGGTCTTAGCACACTCGATGGCCTGCTCGTACTTCTCACCTGCAGCCAAACACACAGAGAAACGGCAGGAGAGCTAAGCAACATCTTTACTTACTTACTTACTTATTTAAAAGGGATCGCGTACAATATTAAACATAAAGGTTACCATTTGCTGTACTGTACCAGAGTCAGCATACAGCGCTGGCCAAAAGTACTGCACCCCCTGTATTTCTGTGTAAACTTTACAAAGTACCACTCCAAACACAACAACATTCATTTATTGGTGTTTTACAAGTAGCTGCATATTATTCAGAATATTCAACTATTCTTTAGCCTTAAATGTGGATTTCAGAGTAGTAATATGACTACAATATTTCTACAAGTCAGTGAAAACAAGCGAAAACCATTTGACCTCTGACCCTACCTCAGAGAAGACAATTAAATTCCTGTTTGATCTCTACTAATAATATTGGTATTCTTCTTCAAATCTTAACAATATGTCTAAAGTG
>VXCM01007173.1:0-22963 GCA_014773175.1 Lucifuga dentata
AATGACAATAAAGCTATTCTATTCTATTCTATTCTATTCTATTCTATTCTATTCTATTCTATTCTCAGAAAAGGGGGGAGAGGGTTGCCATGGGGATATTTCCTGGTTGCCATTCACCAGCAAAGGTAATTGTTCCTCTTTACAGCCTTTCTCTGTTCTCTTTCACACACTCACCACTTTACTGACAGATAAAAAGCCTACATTTTATTTGACTGGAACAGTATTACAAAACATGTTATGTGTATACATTTGTGGCATTGGTGGTATTTGTGTAATCATATAATAATAATAATAATAATATTACTAATAATAATAATAAGCCACGCTTCAAGATATACATCTTATATATATAAACTTTACTATAAAACCAGAAATCTCTGTCTGTCTGTGGCACCATTATCTCTAAAACTCAGCACTGTATGAACTTGAAATATGGCAGGTTTATTGTTCAGGATCCAAGGACCTGCAGTGTCATGTGTAGTTGTTTGGATGAGTGGTTCTCAAATTGAGCTTGCCGGTAAAAAGTAGTCCGCGGGCAGGATACCATCCAGGTGTGGCAGCAAATATGCTCCGCTCCATGGGCATTTATGGCAGGCTGTGGCACACACCATCAAGTCTGGCCCGGTCCCAACCGGCACTGCACTGTCTATATTCTGCTGTCGGATGTAGTGGCAACTCCCAACCAGCAGGGGGAGAAGTTTTTGTACTTGCTCTGTGTTATGTTGAGGGCTGTTCATTATTCCTTCAGAGAGACGCATGGCCTGTGCTGAAAAGAATCTTAAAACATCCTTGTCGTAATAATATTCAAGTATCATCTGCAAAGTGGATTTCAACATTTATTCATCATTTTTACATGTTTTCATGAATATATTTTTAAGTTTGTCTAATTTCAAAGATTAATGCACTGAGTTAATTTCTGACTATTTACATTTTTCTTTGTTGTTTTATTCATAACTTTTTGACATTTATGCAATTGTGTTTTTTCTGTGTTATAGTTTTACTCTGTTCCTGGCGCACTTTAAAAAGCCAGTCAATGTTTATGGGCACACACCCATAAAGTCCGGCCTGGTCCGAACAGACACGTTTTCAATGGACACTGCACTAGTGTGAGACAAATACACTTTGAAACGTTGCCCAGATTTCATTCCATTGAAATTTACCAGCAGAATGAAGCAAGACTTAATTTTTGTGCATTTGTTTTATGAGGACCTACTGTGACATGTAAATAAGGAAATGATCACAGGATCATCCACTGTGGCTCATATGGCATGAGACATGCGGGATCAGGTGACAAAACTGCAACGGACTGCTGTAGCCTCAGTGTAGACTTGGGTCACGCTTTTTTGCCAGGCACCATCTGGCAATTCCTTCTTCTGTCTCCACAGTCGTTGGGAATCTAACAGTGGTGATAGTTCCCCTTTCAGCTGCTTTGCCTTTGGGGTTGGTTGGGTCAGTATTGGTCTGGCATCTCAGCTGAAACCTCTCTGACATGGTTGAACCTACTCAGCACAGCTTTCAGTGTTTTAGACACACACAAACCCACTTGCCACAATAAGACTCTGACTCTGGAATGGGTGCACCATATCAAGTCAAAAGTGATAACTTGATTTGGTGCGACGCTATTTGACTTGATGTGACTAGGAGAGGTACTCAGAGGAATTTGAAAACTAATTTGCTTCTTTGGAAATATTCACCCTTGATTCTGCTAAATTGATGATTCAGTCAGTGTCATTAGGGTTGCAGGTAACTCATGGTGTCACCCTCCCATGGACCTCCTCCCATACCAGACCATACAGAATCCTTAGTAATGTTTTTGTACAAATGTTACTTGTAAATGGGAATTCCCGTCTATCACTGAATATAATGGCAATAGTAGTGATGTTAACAATTAGCAAAATTAAAATTACACCTTTTAATTACAATATTATACACACAGCATGCATTTACTTTTACATAGTTTCATGTTGTTAAAGTGAAAATTCGGTAAGAGCACAATGGAATTCAAAATAAAAATATTTAAGAGCTACAGCAAAATTATGTTCATTTTAACATTAAACCTTATTATTTTCACAATCAGTAACACCCTAAATAATGTAGAAGTTGTAGACAAATGCATATGGAAATATACAAATATATAAAATATTTAAAAATTGAAATATATAAAATTAAATAATACCAAAAAATCAACAGGAACAAATACACAAGCATTTCAGCACTTAGTGAATATCTCGACTATATCAGAACTTTCCTTTCCTGGCCTTCAAAGCTGCAAACTTGTGAATCATTTCAACAAAATCAATGCATTTTACCAAACTCATTTTCAATTGATAACATTGCAAGACTGCAAAAAAAAAAAAAAANAAAAAAAAAAAAAAGAAAGAAAAAAGAAAAAAAAAACATTGCAAGACTGGAAAGCCTTGACTAAATATGTAAACTGTAATTACTGAAAGATTGAACATACTGGAAAAAAAAAAAGTTATGGGGTTTGGCACCATTGGTGTCCCTGTTTTGGCACAAAACGGGCATCAAGTGTCCAGCAAAGTGAGAGAACCATATTTGCTCGCAATATGGAATTGAATTTTTGTTGTTCACTGTTATTTTAGGAAAACTGCTATATCTTCCCGATAGATGCTTCAAATGACACCAAATTTCAGAATCTCATCTTCAAGGAGGCTCCCAATGGTTGTACCATATTTGGTGTAAATCCACCCATAGGAGGCGCTATGAAAAAAATTAGCTCTGTTGCCTAAACTGAATTTAAAACTTAAACCTATGCCGTTCAAGATAAAAACCTTAAATTTGCTGAGTTGCTAGTGTACCTGAAAATGTACTCCAACACAAAAATTTATACCGATTGGATCATGCTTGGCCATTCAAAAAGCTATTCCTCCTTCTCTCTCTCTCTCTCTCTCTCTCTCTCTCTCTCTCTCTCTCTNGTGTGTGTGTGTGTGTGTGTGTGTGTGTGTGTGTGTGTGTGTGTGTGTGTGTGTGTGTGTGTGAAGGCAAGCAGATTGATGCTGCTGGACTTTCTGAGGTACTTTGACTAGTACACTTTGTCACCTGATGGTGGCACTGTGATAAAGGCAAACGTATTTTGGTTCATAACTTGCTATGGTTGCGGGGCCTTGGGTTCTGAGTTGCATAGGGTTCCAAGTTGCATAGGCTTGGACCCCATTATAATGGCTTGCAATTCTGGTTTTATTTAAGTTTGGGAGGACAGCAGCGTGGATGCATTGACGTGATATTAAGTGTCCAGGTGGTTGCTGGTCCCTACGACAGACTGGCGATCTATCCAGGGTGTACCCCGCCTCTCGCCCTATGACTGCTGGGATAGGCTCCCCCGTGACCTTTAACAGGACAAACGGGTNCCCCGCCTCTCGCCCTATGACTGCTGGGATAGGCTCCCCCGTGACCTTTAACAGGACAAACGGGTACAGAAAATGGATGGATGGATGGATGGTTGCTGGTGACAGAAAATGGACAGGAGCGGTATAATAATTAATAATATGGGAACGCCCATTCCAAACAAAATCAAATGGTTAAAATCTAATGTGCCAGAGAGAGAAGTTAATTCGAAGATAAATTATTAATATTCTTTTTTTTTTTTTGTTTTTTGGAAGGTTGCCATTGCTGGCCTTGTGGATGAGGGTCAGTGTCTGTTCTGAGTCTAAAAGTGATCATTAGCCTACAAAGCACTCTTTCCCAAATCAGTGACCAAAACCAAATATTGATTTACTACAACCACCTAATGAGCTTTAAACCTAATGAAGGAAAATTACAATAATTAGCAATGACAGCATTGCAATTTCTATTTTCCCTTTGATTTACAGCAGCCTAATACATCTGAAAATTATAAAGCAAATAGTCATAATATTTTTTAATGAATTTCTGTGAAATAAGTGCCCAGTAATGTGTAAGCTTGACCTAGATTTTATCTTGTTACTGCTTTGTTGTGTTCAAAGACAATGGTGCGCATGGGATTTTTTTTTAAAGCCTTTAATCTAAAAGACATGCAGGTCAGGTGAACTGGAAACTCTAAATTGCCCGTAGGAGTGAATGAGGGTGTGAATGAGTGTCTGTCTCTATGTGTCAGCCCTGCGATAGACTGGCGATAGACCACCACTTGTCCACTGGGATAGGCTCCAGCCCCCCGCCCCCGTGATCCTTAACAGGTTAAGCGGGTATAGAAAATGGATGCATGGATGGATGGAAGTTCAGTATAATGTTTTAGATAAACAGCATTTTAAATGACAGTCAGCTGCAAAGTGAGCCATGATTTCAGCGGATAAACCTGTAGAGTGAATCATGCACGTGTTTTGTAATATCACAGCGACCTCTGTAGGCGATTAATAGATTGCCAAAGCTTGAACTGCTTACACCACCAATAAAGCTAAACCACCTGAAAATGAGTGTACAACTATATTATCACACATGATACACATAGTTTGATTTGATCCATTGCACAAACTAACAAAAGTCATGAAGTAACAGAATTTAGAGGAACGCAAATGGCAAAACTGGACATTTTATTGCAATAATGTGATGAAAACAGTGCTTCATATTCAGGGCCGTTTCTGACCACTTTGGCGCCCTAGGCGAGATATCCATTGGCGCCCCTTCATTCTCATCCCCCAAAACACATCTATAGAGGAAAAAAAAGGCAGTTTCAGTCTTAACTTATAACACATTGCACTCAATGTTAAATGTTATTGTCAACANAAAAAAAGGCAGTTTCAGTCTTAACTTATAACACATTGCACTCAATGTTAAATGTTATTGTCAACAACCTTCGTTAGGGGTCTGTACTGTATTATTGTGTATTTTTGCCACAAGGAAGCACTACAGAGTAAGTGCAAATCACGATGTGAAAAACTGCATTTTGTTTGTCAATGTATTTATGTCCATCGAAGTAGGCTACGAATTAGACATTGCTTACTTCTAACTTTCAACAAAATGTAACATCATGCTGTGATTTCCTAAGATAAATGGGGAAAATTCACATGTTGCAGCAACACAGGATTCAAAAATATGATGTAGGAAAAACTGACAGATGGGAGACAATAGCCAATAGGAACAGACAATAACAGAACAGTGAAAATCAGACACTCTGCTATGCAGTATACAAGAATACAATAACAGACTATTTTTGTTGTATTTTTAATAGCTTGTAAGTTATGATATAGATTGAACAAACTATAAACACTGTTCAATGAAAACTATAACAGTGAAAATGAAAATATAACAGTCTGAACACACTAAACAAGATAAAACAGAGAAACTGCACAATATAAATTGTGCAAATATAGCATCATAACTATTTATGTTTACAAGTTAATAAGAAAACAAACACCAACAGTGTTTAAAGTAAATTCACTTCTTTAAAGGCTAGCATGACTCCACAAACACAATATATACTGTACAAACACAATAGGCTACCATATAATTTTGTGACTATCTAAAACAGCAAAGTAAATTGTCAAATATGAAAATATATATACAATTTTAAAGCCATAAACAGCAAATCGCTTTTGAATTATGTCTCAGAATTTAAAATATATATATATAGCCTATTATGACTGCAGGTTAAGCCGGGCTGAGAAATACAAAAAGGATAATGTTGAATCAAAATTTCAATATTGGGCAAATAAGATATCCTACTTCATTGTAGTTCTTTTCTGAATGCTGACCATATGAGTCATTCCGCAAAACCGGTAACATTTGGACTTTGACTTTTTAGATTTTTTTACCAAAATAAATTACTTTATTGAACACCACACAACATTAAGGACATATTCAACTTCCAGAAAAATATATCTTCCCACCTCAGGCATCATATCCCTATTATTATTGGTCATTTTTTTTATGGTATGGGTACTATTAACCCTCAACCCCGTTATGGATACTATGGAAGCTGTCTAAATACTATTATAAAATGTATTTGTAATGAAATCAATATTTTCCAATTAATCAGATGTCCCTCATACTAATTCAATTATTGCAAATATAAAAATTACATAAAATCTTAAACTTTTGCTCTACTAACGCCTGAAATGGGCACTTTTTGTGACAACGACCTCATCATTTTTGACCAAAGCTGTGGTTTAACTTCATAATTTGAATTAAAATCAATATAGTATGATTGCTCTAAACATTTAGAGCAAGCAGAGTTCAACAAACATTTAATTACTTTTTCATAAACTTAAAAAAATAATTAATAAAAATGTCGGTGTGACGGGGTTGAAACCAGGGTAACGGGTTGAAGATGGTAACGGGGTTGAAGGGACAAATACAACTTAACATATAAATAGTTGCTTTTAACTCTCAAATTCATTGTAAGATTTTCTATAAACATTGTATTTTGTTATGTAACCATTTAAGAAGTACAATGGATCTGAATTGCAATTGAACTGAGTTTTATTAACCCAACTGCAGGAAAAACGATGACAACAAATAGCATACATTAAAACATTACAAACTCTGATAGCAATTTTGACACGGAAATTTGAACAATGTCAAAATACACCGACATGCCCCGTTTTCAATACATGTTCCAACAACTGTTTTGAAACTTCTCACACAGTCGTCATGTCACAGTTTAGGAGGCGTGGCTAAACGCCACCATGCGCGCCACAGTTTTCTTCAATGAATAAAGGGAAAGAATTTAATGAAAACTGGTTTAGAACAATTGACACAAATTTAAATGCAGACATAATCATCATCTCATAAGTATTATAAACAAAAAACTGTTGACAGATGCCATGACATAAATGTGATTAGATAAATATTTATGTCCTAACCATCAGCACAAAGTGAGCATCTCTTTGCTACACTGCGACTAACTAGCCTGTATAGAAAATCAGCCTCATTCCAACGTAAGTCTAGTTTATACTTCACGTTAACTGCGTGTATGTGTACGCTCATATGTGTGTCATGAGCAGAATTGTTTATATACTCGCTGTAGTTAGTGCAGAGGAGTACACAGGTAATAAAACAGTTATACAGTACTACACAATTTCAGGTTGCTGGAGCGCTAGCGTTTTTACATTGTTGACCTGTGCTGCTAACGTCACAACAAACGTTCGCAATACTGGTGCCGCAGTTTCTGTAGGTTCTGCATCTCATGTAATGTCACGTTAATTCTGGATGATGTGCACAAACGAAGATTCAAACCAATGCAGGAAATGTGTGGCAGCCATCTTGCATACGTGTAGTTAACGTGAAGTATAAACCAGGCTGTAGAGTCTCAGTGATCATTTACACTTTCTGGAATCAGCCGTTGTTTTTGTAAGTGTTGCTGGAATGCTCTGTTTTGGTCGGCTACAAGCTGATACGGTTCCTGCGGCAGCAGCAGGTCCAATTCAAGGCTCTTTTGTTCCTTTTCACTCTTGACTGGCCGGTATCTGAGCAGCGACATGGCAGGCCCGCACACCTCCTGGATGCGTTTGACCTTGCTGTGCGGCAGCGTGGATCGCCACACTTGCAACACCTCCATGGCGTTTCTTGAAGTGGTTTTAAAAGCGTCTTTCACGGAACCTTTCCCGTGGGTAGCCCTGTAGATCCACTCTTCCAGCTGGACGGTCATCTCCAGGCCAACAAACTTGTACATGGCGTTGATCTCTTCAACTGGGTTGTGCACCACATCCTCGTAGCGCACCATCTTGTAGCGGCCTTTCAGAAAGGGAGGGGGCTTCAGAATGGCNACCACATCCTCGTAGCGCACCATCTTGTAGCGGCCTTTCAGAAAGGGAGGGGGCTTCAGAATGGCCATCTCGTGGATGCACACGTGGCTGCAGCAGATCTCCTGCATGACTCGGTACTGCACCTCAGCGGCTACGGCTTTATTGAAGGATTTGGCCGACACCTCTCTGGAGTNCTCGGTACTGCACCTCAGCGGCTACGGCTTTATTGAAGGATTTGGCCGACACCTCTCTGGAGTGCAGCACTGCTCTGGGGTCACGGACCAGGTGGATGATGAAGAGGTTCAGCTTTGGGTCCTGCAGGAGCGGGTAGAGAGACTCCAGCTCAAAGAACCGCACCTCTTTGAGCACTACATGGCTGTAAGAGCTGCAGGCCGCTTCCAGCATCTGCATGCCCTGCGAGCCGCATGCCCGAAAGCACTCGGTCTCATTGCTGAAACTGCCACGTGGCGTGAGAGAGCAGACCGGTGGTGAGCACAACGCCCGGCTGTGGCTCCACATGAACAAGGCCGACACTTTGTTCATAGCTACTTGTGGCAGGTAAGCATCCATCACCGAGAAGTCGCACTGGAACAGGCTCCGAATCAGATCCCTCAGTGCCACCTGGAGCGGGCTCGTGCTGGACTTTTGCAGCTTGGTCCACACGTGCCAACCAGGCTCCATGAGGTAAAACACAGATGGGTGCTNGGACTTTTGCAGCTTGGTCCACACGTGCCAACCAGGCTCCATGAGGTAAAACACAGATGGGTGCTGGCCAAACACCTGACCCAAGAAGGAGGAGCCGGAACGCCACAACGACAGCAGCAGCACCTGAGTTTTTTTGTTGGAAGGGTCAGAATGGCCGGAGGGGTCAGAGGGGCCGGACTGGTAGTACCAACTGTAGAACAGCACTACTGCAGCTCCCTGCAAGATGACCAGGAACATCAAGGTGCTGAGGTGGGATTTGCAGCGGGGCATGATGCTGCTGTGGATCAGTGTGGATGACTGTCAGTTGTGGTGTGGATGTCTCTCTCTCTGCCTGTCTGGAAAAGATTCAGCAGAGAATTATTGGGAGAGATAAGTTGAGAGGGAGAGAAAGAGGGCAAAGAGATGAGGAGAGAAATGGACGTACTGAACCAGACATGAGCAACAGTAACTACTTATACTGTGAGTCCTTCTATAGTTTATCATAATGTCATGCAGTACAAAAAAAAAAAAAAANAAAAAAAAAAAAAAAGAGAAAAACATAATAACATGCAGTACAGAGATTCTTCAAGCTGGTATCTGTAATGATTTACCTAATATCTATGTGTAGTGGACTGTCATAAAGTACACAAACAGGCACAGTTACCATGGCTCTGAAGAAATGTTGATGGGAACTTTGGCTTATTTTCATTTTTACCTCTGCAGAGGAGGTTATGAGATCATTTGGATGAGATTTTAGAGCAGACAGATAATGTTGAGAGGAAGAACTGATTATATTTTGTAGGTGATCTGCATCATATGATTTTTTACTTCATACTTTATCTTATTTTATTTTCCTCCTCATTGTCTTCATTTTGTTATCACTGCCTTTTCAAATGTCATTTTAACACATTTGGTCTTGTGAAAAACGCTTTAAATTGCCTTTGTGTTTGAATGGTGCTACACGATTAAATGTGACCTGCCTTGCAAAGGAATTCAGCAGTGAAGCAGAGAAAAGCATAAAATTCTTACATGTGATGGAACGAAGCCAGCAAATGTTTGGGATTTTGTTTGAGAAATGACTGAAATTTTTTTTTAAATTATGAAAATTTGGATTTTCTGGATTTCCACCCAGGTAGCAGCGTGAGGAGCAGAATAGATGTAAGCAGCATAAGAAGTTGTACATTTACGTGTATTCTTAGGACTATACTTCAAGTGGACTCATTCCTTCTTGGTTATGTGCAGCCAGCGAGGTTCGTGGGTTTGTTTATTCATTTTAAGTGTATTTTCATTTTTATCACAGACATTTATGTTTATGTATTTCTTTGAGTCTACATGTAAATAACTTTCCGTTTGTGCTGTACATTTCATTTATTTAATGCAGTTTGACGGTGGTGACTAATGTTAGTTGGAGTTAATAAATCCACCAATAACAGAAGTGTCGTGTATTTCCTGGAGGGAGTGCTACTGTCTTTAAAGTCTTTGCTGAATTTCCCACGCAGGGATCATAAAAATGTAATTTTGTCTTATCTTCTCACCCACAGACAATCTAGTTTTATATACTGAAAACTTTATTGGAATAAACCTGCAGACTCATAAAGTCAGACTGCAGAAGGTTAATTTTGCTAAGTGTGAGATGAAATCACTGAATTTTACTTGCTGTCAGAATAAAATCCCAACAATTCACTTGCGCTTCCATTTATATATGGAGTCATTAAGAGGTTTATCAAAAATTCTATTAGATATCTCAAACTTATCCTGCCTGAACTTCCTGTCACAGCCACATAAATTCCAGTCCACATTTATTTTCTATTTTACCACACCTATCAGGTGTGGCTGAATTCATGTCAACTGGTATTGCCAGTTTTAAAATATTTTCTATGTCCTTGAAATCCAAACCATGAATTTTTGTTTATCATGACTTTATGTGATCAGTAACTGAGGCTACACACCATTGTGGTGTAAAACACAAGTTGTATCAGGCCAAATTAGGAAGTTAGGCAGCAGCAGAGATGAGGAAATATAAATACAAGTAAAAACAAAATGCAAAATGATATTTCAGAAATACACAGTCAATCAAATTAAATCAAAATACCAATCAAGAATAAATTTAAACGTCATTTACACTCATATTTAGACTTTTTATTTATAGACTATGGACTTTATTCCGCTGAATGAAAAGATTTATTTTCAAGACAATTGACAAAGCATTCACTTCCTCTTTCAATGAGGCCTGAGCCATGATTACACTGTCAGCATTGACCCGGCCCGATCTTATTCTCTCATTCAAAGCTTTGCCTGCATGACGGTATTATCTTTGTTTATTCTCCTATGAGAAACTGTTTCAATCAACTTCGCTTGGCTTCAGGTGTCCTCTGGTAAGTGCGCCCCATTTGTGCGCCACAGAATGGCCAAAACGACTTGATTGGGCCAAATATGATTCTGTATAACTGTCAAAATATGGGAGATTTACAGCAGAAATGACAAAATGGGAGACCGCCGGGAGAGGGGGTGAAAATACAGGAGAAATCCGTGAAAATAAATGGCTTTGTTAACGAGGCTATAGTGCCATGACACATTTTCCCTCAGACTGCTTTCAACTGACTAATGTGACAGGATTTCATTTCACCTCAGGGTGGATTGGCCATCAGGAGAGGCAGGACTTTTCCCAGTGAGCCTCAGCCATCAGTAGGCTGGCCGGTGGCCTTTGCACTGCATGTAATATTAGTTAAAATTAATTTAAACTAAGCAAACATATTTTTTTTTCTTTCATAATTTTATTGGTACGGAGAAGCAGCAAACTTATTCGCCCCATCTCCGGCATCACTGGCATTTTTTTCTGGCTATATCATACTATAGAACTATAGAATGGCTCTACTGGATGAAAGCCATGTCAATCACATCCAGTTACTGTTAAAAAAAAAAAGTAGGTGGCCATTNTTTTTTTTTTTTTTTTTTTTTATTATTATTAATTTATTTTTATTTACCTTGATAGCATTCACACAGAAAATACCATCTCCCGTGCCCTTGGATGGGGGGACCCTAGTAAAAAACTTGCCTAGAGCCCCAAAAAGGCTATAGGGCTGGCCCTGCTTTTACTGTATGTATTTATGTATTTGGTATGCTTGCTCCTTTAATATGTACAGCATATTAAAGGAGCATACCATTGATTCAGCATGTTTGAGCCCAATAAATACAACCCACATACATGTTACATTTTTCGACAACCATTTTCCAAAACATACTACTTGAGCAGTCAATTTTTAGATGTGTTTTTCCTGCCTTCCAGACTGTCATTTGTTTCGGTTCATTCCAGTATGCTGTTCAAAATTGACTTGAAAGGATCATATGTCCAGGGGACATATGATCATAAAGGATCATACATCAAGAATATGATCTGAGGATCATATTCTTGATCGATGTTCCACAAGAAGTTTTAAGTCAATAAAATCAATACTACTGGGCAGATTTCAATTAAATTTAGAATGGCCTCTCTCTCTCTCTCTCTCTCTCTCTCTCTCTCTCTCTCTCTCTCTTTCTCTCTCTCTTTTTAATAGCAATTTTATTTATTGGTGATTTTTTTTCCTTTGCCTTGTCTAAGGATTGTCTTACCTTTATCTTGGTTTTCTCCGGTGCTGCTTGGTGGCAGAGCTAGCATTATAGTTTAACTGGATTTTCAGATTAACTGGTGATACTGGAATGGTGAGCCAGGTGTTTTGTATGCGTGGCCTGTGAGGACGCATAACAAGTAAGTGAAATCTCACTGCTGGCTTCTCAACTGCCTCATTATGCCGCATTTCCAGCAATAAATTCTTTGTGAATGACAGACGGATAATGATAATTATAGAGAAAATCTTTTATTGCCGCTGGAAAATTTCTTTGTTGCAGTACCCATATCACACAACAATTCACAAAATGTCAGGTAATGACCCTCTATAAACAAGAATAGCACAAAGGGAACCATATTTAAATGAAAAAAATAAGGCCAGAAAGTCATAAGACTAAAGAAAACTCAACCATCCTCTGTGTTTAATGGTGCAAGGAACTGCACAACGTATAGAGCAAATACTGTCAGATCATGTACAAAATAAAATATTGTACTGATAAAATTGCATAAATATATAAATATGTTGGGTGCCCAACAGTCTTATTTGTTGCCACTGTGTACGATGTATATTTAATCTGATGGGCAAAGAGTGAAAAATATCAAGACCTTATATTTATAATCTATTTTCATCTTGCCACATAAGATGTGTTCAGCAAATCAGTGCATTAATTTATAAAATAGCTATGATTTAAGAATCGAGCCTAATTTGGTTGAATAATTGTTCTTAATAGATATTGATATGCTTAGTTGTAAAATTGTGTGTAATCAATCAAATACAATCGAAGTTGTATTACAAATTAATCTGGGTGTCTCACGTTGACAAACACCTCCAACAATGCAGCTAGTCTGAGTTTATTGTTAGACTCTGTGGTTCGCTGAAGTTATATAAAATATAGATAGTTGTCACAAGCAATATTGATACTTGACAGACATTTACTTTTAACAACATCAAATTTTATGAACAAATGGGTTTTTGCACTTGCAAAGTATTGAACAGGCATTACCATTGATGCCTACTCTGTTATTCCCTAAGGCAGGAGTTCCCAAACTTTATCATTTGGTGACCCAAAAGAGACATTTGTTGTCTTCCTGGGACCCATAATCACAAATCATCAAATCACTGCAACATTTTAATAAGCACAAATACAGACATACAAGAATTACAGACAAATGCAGACAGACATGCAGACAAGTAAATTTAATTGTTGAAGTTTTGATAGTTTTCTCACTCTCTCCTTTCTGTTACCCACAAAATCACAATATAAGTCAACATGATACAAATAAATGAACACAGTAAACTTTCAAAAAGTACAAATGACAGCCTTCAATCAAAGTAGAAAAAACCTGTCTACCTAAGTCTCAGTGTTGCCATTTAGGCCTTATTTTATTTTTGAACTTTACCTATTCTATTTAAAATTTATTACTGAACTAAAGAGGTAGTGCAAATGTTTTTACTAATGTCTCAATATTAATTTGAGTCTCAATCAGTCCTAATGAGACATGTGGCTGGCTGCAATTTTCAACCAGTGTCTATTCTAGGCTCAGTTTTTGGAGAGCAATTCTCAGATCATGCGCAACATTTAATCTGTATATATATATGTATTAAGAGGTGGTGGGAGTGAGTTTGTCATCTACATCCCTGTTTTGCAGCTGCTAGCAACGTTTACTAAAGACAGCCAATAGGTGGTACTGTAACATCAATAATATATTGCTGTTGTCATAATTTCACTGTTGAGAAAACAGATAAACAAGGTTTACTACCAGCTTTGAGTAATTTGAAACAGAAATACAGTCAACAAAGCTTTCCAGCAAATATTTATTTCAATTATTAATATAATAAAATTTAATTTAATTTTCATTTTGGCTTCAGACAAAGAACAAAGGCATGGGCACAAAAGTGAAATACAAAGTGAAATATGACCTGATTAGCAGAAAAGCAGTGATTGATTTGACAATAAAATGTTTAAATTCATTTATATTGCATAACAACACATTTTAATTGTTCAGACATTTATTAGATCAGTGGTGGTTTTTCCTTCAAATCAGAAAAAAAATGCAGTTCATTAAAACCATATGACTGTTACGCCTTGGCTGAGAGGAAACCCAAATAAAATATGATTCCCCTCTCTCCATACTCCAAGAAATAACCATCAGAGATGAAAGGATTTAGCTTTTAAGACTTTTATTTTACAATTAACTGGATTTTTTTAAACTTCAGGGTAGGAATTAACCAAAATAATAAAACTAAATGACCAAGTTATACTTATGTAACAAAATAAACAAAACCAAAATACAAATACCTAACCTATGCTCCTGTCAAACAAAACAGGAGACAGCAGAAATCAAACAAAAATGACTACACATCTCTTCAACTCCCAGAGCTGAAATAATAGTAATAAGCTATACATTATATACAGATGAACAACAAGTTGGCAGACTGGAGGAATGGAAAGAGGAGCGCACACAGGAAATGGCAGCAGCTGGTGTTTTATCCTCCATATCCTCCACCTCAATATGAGAGAGCCAATCAGCAGGCAGGAACTACACAGACAGTCATCCCATCACTCTTGCATCCATGCCATGAAGGGGGGGGGGGGANGGGGGGGGGGGAAAGAGAGAGAGAGAGAGAGAGAGACCCACAACATGTGATTTAACCATGCTTTTTTATCAGAACTCCACAATATAAATATGACCCTGGGTCATAGCAATGAGCTTGAACTGTTGGAAAATTTAACTTGTTCTGGATAATGAACTGCAGATTTTGCATGTTGGAGCCCAGTATATACAACCTGCATACACATTACCTTACTGACAAACATTTCTCAAAATATACTTGACTGGTAAATTTTAGAAAATTTTTTCCTGCCATTGGTTTCAGTTCACATTCTAGCTAAAAATCAACTTGTAGAGATCTGAAATGACACAAAATCCACTTGGTTCAGTCATTTTCCAGAAATGAATAAAAACAGGACAGAATAAAGGAGATCATTTCCATGGAATCAAGAAAAATCACACCTGATTCCAGACAGTACTTCCACACTTGATTTTCACCTGATCCACTTTTGGCTTCACATTTGCTTGATAATCATCAAATGATGCCTCAAAAATTTAGTCTTGAGGGATTTTTGCACGCAAAGGATGCATTACATGGCTGACAGCATTCTATATACTGTGCTCTCTTTCTATAGGGGAAGCCCAAAACATTTCCACATGTACACACCTCCCTTTCTGCCTCTCACACAGACAGAACACAATGTACTCAGCCAACAGCTCCCCATGTTGCACCGTGTTGCACCCCATGTTGCTGTGCACAGACACGCTGTGCACAGCAATAGTTTCTCAGGTTCAGTTATTCATATCAGGTACTTTGATTCACTCAATTCTACTTTCAGATGATTAGAAAACAGCATGAAGGCACAGTATGCCAAAGATGTCAGGGTGCCATTCATAGACATGCAGCACAGCTGGGTATGAAAATGACATACTTTTTCAACTGAATTTTGAAAAATGCATTCTTTTGATACTAAAATTTGTAAATATGTCATATTCAGTTAACATGATTCGACACTTATGATGCTTTGATTCCCTATGATTCTCTACGAATGACAGCTCTCAAGTGTTTCCCAGCAGATTATGTAATTAGCCAGATAAAGTACTACACACAATAATGCAACATCCAAGCTACTGAACATTATAAGAAATCACTGCAACCACTATGCATGATTAAACTAAAAGCCACACCAGGCAACTCAGAATTTCATTCATCATGCAAAGCTCTAAAATAAATCTGTGGAATAAAAAGTTTCTTCTTCATCTCAGACAAAACCCCAATTTGTAATTTAGGAATTATGGTGATTTGATTTATAAATCTCTTCAGGTGCAGCTTTAATATTCAAATGTGGTTTTTCTGATTTAAATTCAGCACATTAATTAACCTATAAGACAAAATTTCCCCCTACCTCCTCATGTATAGATTCATAAAGATTAACAAACATCCTGTCCAGACACCTCTGACCTCAGACTCATCTCTCATCATCATCATAATTGTCAAAATTCTCAATTTCAGCCCAACCGGAGTTGCAGAGTCGCTTTTATATGTGCAGGTTAAAAATAATGTGGATATTAAAGGAGTAAATTCACATTTTCTTGTTGCTGCAGCAGCAATTCATCAGAAACGTCACAACACACACATTTCTCTTACTGACATTGACAGGCCTCTCTTGGTAATACTGCATTATCAAAAGTCATAAAATGCAAAAACCATAAAAGACTCTTTTATCGCATTTCATATTCAGTACTGTCACATTACTGCCATTGTGCAACATGTATTTGTCACAAATTAGTGTTTCTACCATTGACGTCATGGCAGTTTTTCCTCAGTTGCGTAAGACCTGTAATAACACGAATATATTTCAAGAACTTGACACAAAATCCACTTTTTTTTCTTTTTTTATATTCATATTTATTCACATTATATTCACATTACAACATTACAACATCCCAACAAGAACAAAACAATAAATGCCCACTCTCCATGGAGCAGTGGAGGAAGGAAGGAAACCAGCAGTCTCTCCTGCAGGTTTTTCTTCCTGAGGATTCTCAGGAGAGTCACTGCTGGGCCTTCTTGACTGTTGCAGTGGTGCTGGTAGTCCAGGAGAGATCTTCCACAGTGTGTGTTCTCAGAAACCTGAAATCAGGGGCCCTTTCCACAAAGTCCCCGTTTCTATGGAGTGGCCTACTTTGCAATATATAGGTCGGATCTTTGGGGTCTCTTTTTTGGAGACCCCAAACATCCGGCCTATAAACTGTTTGTCCCCCTCCCCTCGGGCAAGAGGCTGCGGAGCATCAAGGCCAGGACAACTAGGCTCAAACGTAGCTTCTATCCAGAAGCTGTATAAGACTGGTAAACTCCAGGCCTCATTGAATCACACTTACACTGCTCTGCCCCACTGTGCTGCTTGTCTTTAATATGTTGCTCTGCTCTGCTAATCTTTGCATTAATGTTATTTTATTATGTTATTTTATGCTAAATATATAGTTAGGAATAAGTTATATGTTTTTAGTCTTATGTCTAGGTATGCCGCCGGTCCTAATTTCTACTAATTTCGTTTTCATGTTGAACATGTAAATGACAATAAAGAAACCTTGAACCTTGAACCTTGTTCTTGCTGAAGTCTATTATGAGTTCTTTTGTCTTTGAGGTATTCAGAGCAAGATTGTTCTCTGAACACCATGCTGCCAGCATTCAGACTTCATCCGTAGGCCGACTCATCTCCTCCTGAGATAAGTCCAACCACAGTCATGTCATCCACGAACTTGATGATGGTGTTGATAGAGTGAGTGGCGACACAGTCATAGGTGTAGAGGGCATAGAAGAGGGGGCTCAAAACGCAGCCCTGTGGGGAGCCAGTGCTGAGTGTGAGTGTGAGGGGGATAGGTGGGGGCCAAGTTTGAAAGATTTTCTGACTATCAGAAAGTCCTTTGTCCAGTGACAGGTGGTGAAGTGCTGGATGTCCTGCCACACCCGCCGTGGGTCTTTATTGATGAATTTGTGACATCACCATACTTCACACCCATAGTGAACATGTCTACATCACTGTCACTTTGATTTAGGCCATGCCGCTCTAACAGGGCATATAAAAACAGATTTGGGGGTGTGGGTTGGGGTGGGGTAATGGCCCAGCCCCCTTTCTTCAAGGTTTGAAGGCATTTTTTGAATATGTGAAAGAGGTGTGTTCAAGCCAAAACAATGGATTAAGTTGCTCCTTAGTTACTCCTTAAGGCAATAATAACCAGATAGATCAATAAGATTAACTTCATTTTATCTTGGAAGAAACAAGTGAGGGTGTTCTTAAAACAGCATAGAGCACAAATAATCATAAATTTTTAATGATGCACAGTGTATTTTACATCCTAGCTCTACCAATATGCAGCAGTTGCACAAACATGTCTTGACACTAACTTTGAACAGTGCATTACTTGGAGTGTACAGTATATATTTAGAGGATGGTTCTTATTTTTAGTGACTTTCTTTGTATTCTTTGAGTTTTTGAGAGTTGTTGTGAGATGGTTGATGTCACAAAGGATTTTTTTTCCCACTGGAATCAATCAAGTACACATATACTCTCTCTTCTCTATCTACTTTTCCAATAATTCAAAAAGCCACTGAAAATCTAATCGTTTTTGACCATGCACAATAATCATTAAAAATAACATGAGCCTGCTGGAAATGGCATTTGAACTCTGATATATCAACTAATAACCTGTTTTAATCATCAGAGAATATGACATACAAAGTTTATTACCTTTGCAATTTGTCTGTGCATGTTTCAAGTTTTCAGGTTTTATTAAGGTGGTCGTTAGGATGAGCAGAAGAAAGTGAGCTAGAAAAGGAAGAAAACATACAGTACTGAACTATATGGACTCTTTAACATAAGCATCTGATGTATGCAGTGGCAGGAATCTATATGGAACATATGAACACTGTAAGGAGGTTAGAGTGTGTAAGAGTGTGTGGTAGAGAGAAAGAGAGAGATCTCCTCTTCATTCAGAGGTCTCAGATACAATCTACCCACCACTTGTAGTGCGTTGCTGTCTTCCCTTCCAAAGAAATTTGGGGACAGGTCCTGCATCCAACCAGGGGACCATAAAAAATTAGAAGTTGAAATTTATTATTAGAAATGTATTCATTGTTTGATATTTGAATAATGCATTTTACACCACACATTATTAAAAGCAAATTGAATAATGTATCTATTTATTTGGAATTGAAGATTTGACACCATAGTTACTGGAGCTTTAACATCCTTCTGTTCATTCATTTCTGACTGATGAAGCCATTTGGATGAATGGTGAAACGTTTCAGAATTAAAAATTTGAATCCAGTTGACTTAGTTTTCATACAACATATCTACTGCCTGGATGGCTGAGAATCTTCATCAAAATCCTCTTTACGTTCTCATGTTTTTCACATCCCACTTGCACTGCACAACTAAGCTCATTGTTGTTCATTTTCCACGGTGTTCATTGTTACTAAATACTTAGATTTCTCAATTTTCATGACAGAAATTCCAGAAAACAACATGTTTTCAGAGATTTTCTATTAGGATAAACAGAAAAAAGTTTTAAAAGTTTAGGTAATAAACTGGCATTCAGTCAAAGCATTGGTATGACTGCCAGTATTGAAAATAACCAGGTAATATAACATGATACAATTCTGGTGAATTATGCTACAAAATCACATTGTCAATTAAACAAGTCTGATTTAGTTTTATAGCACATTTAAAACAACTGTCGTTGACCAAAGTGCTGTGCAATGGCTAATAATAAAATATGAATAAAAACAAGAAATGTAATATAACCATATAATAATAACAATGATATAATCCAAACACAAAGCACACACACCAAAACTCCAGGCGTTGGACACAAAGCGGGATCAGGCAACAATTAAAACAACAAACAACAACAACAACAAAACACACACCACAAACACCCAACATCAACCACAACAATTTCCACCCAGAAAAGGACAGTACTGACAAAAGGGAGCGACTGAAAAGTAAAGACCAAGCAGGTGATCACAGTGTCCCTCCTAAAGTATTCATGGAGCTGCTCTCCCTGATGGATCTGGGCAGAGAGTTCCATAGATGAGGAGCAGCACAGCTGAAAGATCTTCTCCCCATGTAGCCGCTTGATCCTAGTAGGTGGAGGAGCCACATCCACCGGCTAGGTAGATGGCCAGTTGTGGTAATAGTGTGTAAAACATTAAAGCAATAATCCAACAGACACCAATTAGCACAAAGCTAAACCTGTTTTGCCAAAATGCATGGACTGAAAGGTGATACTGTCAGAACACTTCAACTGTATGTGAAACATACCAATTCATGGGAAGCTATCTTGATGACATTTTTTTCTATTTAAATTAACATTTTACCAACATTTTGAAGTGATTAAAGCATTCAAACAGAAATTCAGCTACAAACTGTAGTTAATATATCACTTTAATTTTGCTCTGAAGACATTTTAAATCAACATTTGATATTTTATGCTTGACTAAATGCTTTGATTCCTAACACACCTGAAAAATGAATCAAGTATACTCCACTAGCTATTTAGTGTATGGAAAATAAATATCATTAATTTGTCAATAAAGAAACATTCCATGCAACACACATAAATAAGAGTAATGTAATAGGTATTCCAGGAGACATTTATGGACCATACTGGTGAAGTCCAAAACATAAAACCATATTTTAGTTTTCCTTTTATTTTGTCAGCCTAATCTTTAAAAATCAAATGTTCGGGTGATACATTCACCTTTAAATTCAATGTTTACCTGCTAACATGTATGTGCAAATGTAGAAGGGATGTTTGTTTTTAAGTTTTTGGTAAAATCCACCTTCTTCTGGGACTATTCCCTAACATGCATTTTTTTCTGTGCAGCTGTGTTGGATCGGTTAAAGTTACTCCGACAACAAACTTAATGTTGCTGTGATAGATTACTTATCTACTTATCTCAATTGCATTTTAAATTTCTGCAAGTTGATTTTAATGGCATACTGGAATGAACTGAAACCAATGGCAGACTGAAAGGTAGCAAAAACACTCTAAAATTTATCGTTCCAGTTGTATGTTTTGGAAAATAGTTGTCATTAACATAATGTTTGCATATTCTACATATTGGGCTCAAACAAGCAAAACCACCTTTCAAGTACACATTGTGATGCAACTACTGAACATTATTAGCAATCAATATGATTATTTCACAACTAAAACCTAAGCTAGGCAGCTTCATATTTCAGCAGAAACAGGAAGCAGCAGAAGATAAATGTTTTAAACTTCAAGTTTCAGAATTTTATTACCTACGTTTTCATATTGGGCGACAACAACATTAAAGGACCATACAGTCCATTTTGCATGTTTGAGTCTAATATATTCAATTTTCATACACGTAAGGGTTACTGACAGTCATTTCCCAAAGGATAAAACCATATTTCAGCTTTCCTGATATTTTGCAAAATTTCTTAATCTTTCAAAATCAAATATTCAAGCGATACACCCACCTTAAAAATCGGTTTCACCTGCTAATAGTTACACAGCCTTATGAAGTCACAGTTGTTTAAATTTTTTGATAAACGCAGGTCTTCTTTTGGGACGATATTCCCTGGTGGAGACGTACATTCACTCTGCGCTTTTTATTGCACTTAAATGCTAAAATTATGAAACTTTGAAAAAAAACCTGATTACAAATTTTGTTCACGATGATGGATTATGTATCCCAAGAATGTTTCCAGTATCAACAAATTGATTTTAATAGCGTACCAGAATGAACTGAAACCAAGTCTGGAAGGTAGGACATTTTCTTTTTAAATTTACCATTCTAGTAGTATGCTTTGGGAAATGGTTGTCAGTAACCTTGTGTGTATGAAAATTGAATATATTAGACTCAAACATGCAAAATGGCCGGTATGGTCCTTTAAAACAATCTCACATTTTGATTTTTTGCTTTCTCTGGGGAAAGATAATTTCCTGCCAGTCGTCCTAATCTGTGAAAATAAGAAGAATCTACAGTATCTCAGAACCAATATGGCTGATTTTGTATATAAATCCTACCAGGTGCAGCTTTACTATTCAAATGTGGTTTTGCTGATTGAAATCCAGCATAAAAGCAAACTTATGACATCTGTGACTAACAGTGTCTCCCTTACCTCCTCATATATATATCCATAAGATTAACAAACATCCTGTCCAGACATCTCTGTCCTCAGACTCTCATCATCATCATCATCATCATCATCATCATCATCAGTCACTATCTGGGAGCAATCAGAGCTGCAAATTAAAATAATGTGGATGATGAGGAGTGAATTCACATTTTCTTGTTCACTGACGGTTGGCAGCAGCTTCACATTTCATCAGAAATTCTACGATGCACACATTATCTGAATGACATGCAGACAGTGGTGATTCTCTGTCATCTCCAGAATGTTTGCAACCCTAAAACTCAGACCCAGATTCACTTTGTGCAGGGAAACATACATACATACATGAATAGTACAGCACCTTCCACAAATATTGGCAATCTTGTTAAATAAAAGCAAAATGGGCTGTGAAAAAAAGAGTCTTGATGTTTGTCCTCTTGATCTTTCATTCAAAATATGAACAATGTAATCTTTAATCATGGTAAAATAGCTGAAAGGAAAAAGAAACTCTTAATCATAAAGCAAATATTTTTCTCAATGGGCCTGGAAGAGGAAGTGTGTCTATTGACTCCATGAGGAGTCAATATAGACAGGTGTCAGTGAGAATGATGATGATGATGATGATGATGATGATGATGATGGTTCAAGTGGCCAAAGTATCTCCAAGCATCACAGCTGGAAAATTGCAGATGTTAGTTGGGTTTTTGGTCAGAAAGTCTCCAAAACTGTAATCAGACGCCACTAGGCCGATTGAGAAAAATATGTTTCATGCTAAGCATTTCTTTTCTTTTCAATTAATGTACTTTAATTAAAGGTTAAAGTCAATATTTTTTAATATTGCGAATGAAAGATCAAGAGAAAAAACACTAAGACTTTTTTCACAGCCCATTTTGCTTTTAATTTTCCAAGGTTACCAATATTTGCAGCAGGCGTTGTATATTTAAATTCCATATTTGGCCAATATAATTACCAATTTGTCAATAATGATATGCAACTTCAGACTGTAACCAATTCCCACACGCGCTCATTGTTAACTGTGATGCATGCAAAATCGTTTTAAGAAAAGGTGTCGCAGGCTTTGCTATAAAGAATGATGTCACTGCTGTGAGACATGAATCAAACGAGGTCACCAAATAGAAACTCTTTCTGCCTTAGCAGGTCAGTGTGTTCATCAGTGTGTTCAGTGTGTGAGATCATTACATTCTTAAAAGAGGGCAGGGTCCTTCACAACCAAATCATAGTTTAACTGGTCCTCCCTGTTTTTCAGAGTTGCTTTTTTTTTTTTTTTTTAA
>VXCM01007173.1:22979-41511 GCA_014773175.1 Lucifuga dentata
TAAGACTCTTATCAAATGCATCAAAATGTTTTCCTGTGTCATACAGGACTGATATCATTTCATATTGAAATCCTGTCACACATTGCGTGGTGTATATTTCTCACAAATTATTGCTTTAATCGCTGACATCACATCAGTTTTTTTATTGGTTGATGACAGCACTAATTCTTTTTAAGACTAATATAGCCAGTAAAGCCCATATAGAAAATCTGCTTCATTCCAACATAAGTCTGGTTTGTACTTCATGTTAACTGCATGTACGTGTATACTCGTACGAATGTCATGAGCAGAATTGTTTACATACTCACATCCATAGTTAAGTTGATCTGGGTTAGACACTATCCACCAGGTGGTGATGTGAGGTGCCGTAACCTGATTTGTCCCAGAAGACCTTCACTCACCTCAAAACTGCTTGATTTTACAAAGCAACCAGTGTAAACAACAATGGTGACAGCAGAGGAGTGCACAGGTAATAAAACAGTTATATAGTACTGCACACTTTCAGGATGCTGGAGCGCTAGTGTTTTTACACTGTTGACCTGTGCTGCTAATGTCACGACAAACATTCACAACACTGGTGCCGCAGTTTCTGTAGGTACTACATCTCATGTAAGCATCACGTTAATTCTGGATGATTTTATTCTGGATAATGTGCACAAACAATGCTTCAAACTAATGCTGGAAATGTGTGGCGGCCATCTTGCATACATGTAGTTAACATGAAGTATAAACCAGGCTGTAGAGTCTCAGTGATCATTTACACTTTCTGGAATCAGCCGTTGTTTTTGTAAGTGTTGCTGGAATACTCTGTTTTGGTTGGCAACCAGCTGAACTGATATGGTTCCTGCGGCAGCAGCAGGTCCAAGTCAAGGCTCTTTTGCTCCTTTTCACTGTTGACGGGCCGGTATCCGAGCAGCGACATGGCTGGCCTGCACACCTGCTGGATGCGTTTGACCTTGCTGTGCGGCAGCGTGGATCGCCATGCCTGCGACACCGCCGTGGCGTTTCTTGAAGTGGTTTTAAAAGCCTCTTTCTTGGAACCTTTTCCTTTTCCGTGGGTCGCCCTGTAGATCCACTCTTCTAGCTGCGTGGTCATCTCCAGGCCAACAAACTTGTAGATCGCGTTGATCTCTTCAAGTGGGTTGCGCACCATGTCCTCGTAGCGCACCACCTTGTAGCGGCCTTTCAGAAAGGGAGGGNTTCAAGTGGGTTGCGCACCATGTCCTCGTAGCGCACCACCTTGTAGCGGCCTTTCAGAAAGGGAGGGGGCTTCAGAATGGCCGTCTCGTGGATGCGCACATGGCTGCGGCAGATCTCCTGCATGACTTGGTACTGCACCTCAGCGGCTGGTATGCTTCTCTGCTCCAGAACTATGGAGTTGTCACTAACAAAGGCTTTGGCCGACGCCTCTCTGGAGTGCACCACTGCTCTGGGGTCACGGACCAGGTGGATGATGAAGAGGTTCAGGCTTGGGTTCCGCAGGAGCGGGTAGAGAGACTCCAGCTCAAAGAACCGCACCTCTTTGAGCACCACGTGGCTGTAAGAGCTGCAGGCCGCTTCCAGCATCTGCACGCCCTGCGCGCCGCATGCCTGGAAGCACTTGGACTCGTTGCTGAAACTGCCATGTGGCGTGAGAGAGCAGACCGGTGGTGAGCACAACGCCCGGCTGTGGCTCCACATGAAAAAGGCCGACACGTTGTTCATGAATGGCAGGTAGGCATCCATCACTGAGAAGTCGCACTGGAACACGCTCCGAATCAGATCCCTCACTGCCATCCGTAGTGTGCGCGCGCTGGAATTTTGCAGCTTGGTCCACACGTGCCAACCAGGCTCCATGAGGTAAAACACAGATGGGTGCTGACTGAACACCTGACCCAAGAAGGAGGAGCCAGAACGCCACGACGACAGCAGCAGCACATGAGATTTTTTGTTGGAGGGATCGGAGTCACAGGGGTCAAACTGGTAGTACCAACTGCAGAACAGCATGACTGCAGCTCCCTGCAGGATGACCAGGAACATGAAGGTGCTGTGGCTGGATTTGCAGCGGGGCATGATGCTGCTGTGGATCAGTGTGGATGACTGTCAGTTGCGGTGTGGACGTCTCTCTCTCTGCCTGTCTGGAAAAGATTCAGCAGAGAATTATTGGGAGAGATAAGTTGAGAGGGAGAGAAAGAGGCAAAGAGACGAGGAGAGAAATGGACGTACTGAACCAGACATGAGCAACAGTAATGACTTGTAAGTCCTCCTATAGTTTGTTATCATAATGTCATGCAGTGCAGAGATTCTTCCAGCTCGAATCTGTAATGATTTACCTAATAAACCAATATCCATGTGTGGTGGACTGTCATAAAGTATACAAACAGGCACAGTTACCATGGCTCTGAAGAAATGTTGATGGGAACTTTGGATTATTTTCATTTTTACCTCTGCAGAGGAGGTTATGAGATCATCAGCATTGTCTGTGTGTTAGCAGGATATCTTGAAAAGTTATGGATGGATTTGGATGAAATTTTGGGGACAGATAGATAATGTCGAGAGGAAGAACTGATTACATTTTGTAGATGATCTGCATCATATCATATATATCTGATTAATTCTGCACTGTAACTTCACTATAGAGATTATTAGGGATCCCAGCACTTCCTGCTGAAGGCTTCCCTCACCGCTGGCGTCCACCAGTGGGTTCTTGGGTTGCTGCCATGGCAGGCACCAACAACCTTCTGGCCACAGCTCAAAACAGCTGCTTCAACAATGGAGGCTTTGAACAGGGTCCACTCCAACTCCATATCTCCAGCCTCCCTCAGAATGCAGGAGAAGTTGTTTCGGAGGTGGGAGTTGAAGATCATCCAGACAGGTTCTTCCACCAAACGTTCCCAGAAGACCCTCACAACTCATTTGGGCCTTACTGGTCTGTTCAGTGGCCTCCCCGCCATCTGACCCAACTCACCACCAGGTGGTGATCAGTTGACAGCTTTGCCCCTCTCTTTACCCGAGTGTTCAAGACACATGGTCACAGGTCTCATGATACGATTACAAAATCAATCATTGACCTTAGACCTAGGGTGCTCAGGTACCAAGTACACTTATGAACACCCTTGTGCTTGAACAAGGTGTTTGTGATGGCCAGTCTGTGACTTTCACAGAAGTCCAACAACAACACACTGCTCAGGTTCAGATCAGGGAGGCCATTCCTCCCAATAACTCCCATCCAGGTGTCCCCGTCATTGCCAACATGAGCATTGAAGTCTCCCAGTAAAACTATGGAGTTCCCAGGGGGGGCCCTATCCAGGATCCCACCCAGAGTCTCCAAGAAGGCTGGGTACTCTGAGCTGCAGTTTGGTGCATAAGCACAAACTACAGTCAGAGCCCTCTTTGCAACATGAAGACGCATCAAGGCAGCTCTCTCTCTCATTCACTGAGGAGAACTCCAAAATTTCAGTGCTCAGCCAGGGACTTGTGAGTATCCCCACACCTGCCCGGTGCCTCTCACCCTGAGCAACTCCAGAAATGGAGAGAGTCCAGCCCCTCCATAGGAGCTTGGTTCCAGAGCCCATGCTGTGCGTGGAGGTGAGCCCAACTATCTCTAGTTGGTATCTCTCAACCTCCCGCACCAAATCAGGCTTCTTCCCCACCAGAGAAGTGACATTCTTAAAGTCAGATTCCATGTCCGAGAGACAGTCCATGTGGGCCTACGCCCCTGTCCACCACCTGTTCAGCAGTGCACCAGACCCTTCACTCTTTCCTTGTGGGTGGTATATCCCCAAGGAGCTGACACCATGTTGTATTTTTGGGTTGAGCCTGACTGGGCCCCATGGTTGCAGGCCTGACTCCCAGGTGCTTACCTACCTTTCCATCCGTCTCTCTCTCATTTCCTCTCTCCCCACATTTACACACATTTTTCATCCAATACTTTACACCTGTTCATGCTATATGGCTAAAACTGTCTTTAAAGTCTTTATTAATTAACCACGCAGGGATCATAAAAATGTAATCTTGTGTGATCTTCTCACCTGCACCCAATCTAGTTTTATATACTGAAAGCTTTATTGGAATAAACCTGCAGACTGATAAAGTCAGACTGCAGAAGGTTAAAGCTGTAAGATGAAATCACTGAATATTACTTGTTGTCAGAATAAAATCCCAACAATTTGCCTGCGCTGCCATTTCTTCATGGTGTCATTAATATTTTTAGCAAAAATTCCATTAGGTATCTCAGATTTATCCTGCCTGAACTTCCTGTCACAAGGCACATAAACTCCAGACTATTGCCTATTTTTATTGATCTGCCTGTTTTTATACAACTACCACACCTTCCAGGTGTGGTTGAATTCATGTCGACCGGTAGGTAGTTTGAAACTACTTCCTATTTCCTTGAAATCCAAACCATAAATTTTTGTTTTCTATTATTTATTTGTCTACAGTTTATCATGACGTTATGTGATCGGTAACTGAGGCTACACACCATTGTGGTGTAAAACACAAGTTGTATCAGGCCAAATTAGTAAGTTAGGCAGCAGCAGAGATGAGGAAATATAAATACAAGTCAAAAGAAAATGCAAAATAATATTTCAGAAATACACAATCAAATTAAAACAAAATATCAATCAAGTAAGAATAAATTTTAAGGTCATTTACACTCATATTTAGACTTTATAGACTATGGACTTTCTGCTGCTGAATGAAAAGATTTATTTTCAAGCCTCCACTTCCTCTCCTATACTGTCAAAGCATGAATATGATTTTAAAAGTTTTTGCTGACAAAATCACTGACATCTGTTCTAAAAATCAACCCAATGTGTTTCCCCAGTCAGACAGCCTGGGTTGTCCAGTTTTAGTTAATGATAGCTCTGATATTTCACATTCACAGCTGTTATCCAGCCAAGTGGACACAATGACATGTCACATTTTCCCTCATACTGGTTTCAAGTGACTGACGTGACAGGATTTCATTTCACCTTGTACTGTATGCTGCACTTATGTATTCACGTATACAATATATTAAAGGAGCATACCGGTGATTTAGCATGTTTGAACCCAATAAATACAACCCACATGTTACATTTTTTGCCAACCATTTTCTAAAACATACTTGAGTGGTAAATTTTTAAATGTGTTTTTCCTGCCTTCCAGTATGCCATTTGTTTCGGTTCATTTCAGTATGCTATTAAAAATTGACTTCAATTTCAATTTCAGATTTCAATTGAATTTAGCATGGTGTTTCTTCTTCTTTTTTAATAACAAGTTTTATTTATTGGTGATTTTTTTTCCTTTACCTTGGTGTCTTACCTTTAGCTTAGTATTCTCCGTTGCTGCTTGGCGGCGGCGCCGGTATTCAAGGAGTCCAGCACCCCGCGGTTCTCTTCTCTCCGCGGTCAGCAGCTGTTCGCTTCCCTCCCTCCACTGTCCGTTCGTGTACAGTGGGGACTTTTGAGACGTGGCCCGTGGGTCTGCAAGTTGTTTGGCAGTGGGCAGGGCGGCTGGACAGACACAGGCGTGGAGAGAGGCAGAGAGGGTGGGTGAGTGTACCGGAGCAGTCGGAACCAGAGTCTTTTATAATGTTCCGGGACGAGGACCACCGGAGCGCAGAGCCTTTACGCGCATCTTAAAATCTGTATTGTCAGCTCCATGTAGCCCAAACGGCCCGAAAAGCTCAAAAAAAGCTTAACCGTGACTACTGTACTCGAATAAACTGTCACCTCCGGTCCTCCGACACGATAAGTACAGTCGCACCCGTTACCGTCGGCTCTACCTGGATGCTGTGCGTCCGCGCCATAGTTTTTGTGTGCAATTTCAACTCCTTTTGGTATCGACGCGATCCACATCACAAGTGGTAACATTAAGATGGTTTTCAGTCCCGCACAGTTTCCCCACACCTGATGTCTGCCGAATCCACTCCATGAAGTAATGTCTATGCAAACATTTCCACGTTCACCTAACTGTATAAGCCAAAGAGAGACTAACACCAGCGCCTCCACGGCCACGCAAATAACTTATTAATGTGGCTTCAAACCACGCCCAGCGCAAAGACCCAAAAGCAATGATGACTGCTTGATTCAAAGACCCCTCCCACATCCAGAAGCTCGGACCCCGGACAGTGTTTCTTTGGTCATAGACCTGAATGGGTTTCAAGTCTATGACAAACTTACATGACAGTCCTGGTGATTTACATGTTTGAGCCCAGTAACACACAGCCCGCATACAATTTAAGTTACTAACAGCCATTTTCCAAAACATATTACTGGGGCTGTTAATTTTAGAATCTTTTTCCTACCCTCCAATCTGTCATTGGTTTCAATTTATTCCAGTATGCTATTAAAATCAAGTTGTGGAGACTTGCAACGCACTTGAGATAAGTAATCAATCTTCAGGGCAAACACTATGTCCATAAAGTTTTTTTTTTCTTTTTTCTTTTTTTTTTTTCTTTTTACAAAGTGACTTTATTTAACTGGTCCAACATGGAGCTGCACAGAAGACTAGCTTTTCTATTGCAATGAACCAAATTTATCAGTGTTCAACACCAACTACCTAATATATTAAACAATAAATTGAGGAGAAAACAACAAAAAGCCCAACACGTCTCCCCTGTTCCACAATGATGTTAAATCAATAAATGTTATATTGGATGTACCTGAAGCACATGCAGCAGCAACACAAGCTGACTGAACAACAGCACAGTATTTACTTTACTAAAACTGAAGAAAAAATATTAAATGAATATTAATTTCAGCTTTGGCCGTTTGAACACATCCATAACACATCAAGTGGTTTAAAGATTGTGTTGTGTGGTGTCCTCCAGGGATCAATTATTTATTTATTTTTTTTAATATTTATCATTTTCTACCTGCACAACAACATAATAAACATGCAGTCAAGACAAACAATAAGAGATGATTAAAAAAAAAAATAGAAGCTGCCAGTTATACAGAATTTAACTGACACAAAATACCATAAATCTTCAGTTGTACTATTTGCGAAAAATTATGTTGAGCTAGCTGTATTTATTTACACTCCTAAACTCATTCAGATACTCAAGAAATGGGTCCCAAATGACTGAGAACTTCTTAGTAGAGTTAGTCCTTATGAACCTGAGTTTTTCCACCTGTATGACTGAAACCATTTCAGCCATTTCTGGAAGCAGGGTGGAGAAGGTGTTTTCCAGTCCTTCAGGATGAGTCTTTTAGCCACTATCATCCCAAGCATCAGAGACTGCTGGATAGATGTAGGAAGGCCCAGGCTAGACTCTGAGTGGCCAAAAATGGCCAGACCGGCTTCCGGTTGAATGGTCCTTTTATAAGCTTTTAAATACCAGTCAAATATCTCAGGCCAAAATCTGAAGAGTGATGGACAGAACCAAAATAAATGTGACAGCGTTCCCTCTGCAGCTTTACATCTGTCACATTGCGGTGAAACAGATGGGTAGATCTTATGCAGCCTAGATTTAGAATAATGAAGTCGGTGGACAACTTTAAACTGAATCAGTTAATGTTTACAGTTCACAGAACAAGACTGTATTATAGCCAGAGTCTTTTCCCATAAACTCTCAGTTCTATGCCAAGTCCAAACTTCTTTGATCTTAGCAGTTAAAGTTTTAATACAATCATAAAACACAGATACTATCTTAGTGATAAGATGCCTGGAGTCTAGAGGTGTCATCAAAACATCCAAAGTTCATGCTGTTTTGGGATAACTTCAAAATTAGAAATCTTAGATTGAACATAATGTCTGATTTGTAGATAATGAAAAAAATGTAACTAGGTGAGCCCAAACTTCTCTCTCAGTTGACTAAATGATGCAAATTTTCCATTTATGTAGAGATCATGAATACGGCTCAGACCCTTCCTCCTCCAGGCATGACGTCATATCTTTTTTACCATGGGGTAAAAAAGAATGATAAAAACAAATTGGTGTATGCTCAGAGGTCTCATGTAGATTTAATACACTTCTAACCTGATTTAGAATCTTAACAGAATTTTTTTAGTACAAAACTAGAACTGACTGATGCCCCAGACCTTTCACACCTAGAAAAGAGCAGGGCTGGCAAGGAGGAGTTAACAACTGTGTGTTGGCCTCCATGTTTAACCACAGGGGTGAATCATCTGGTATGTCACCTGGAATGCCCCCGCTGCCAATACATTAAGACTCTCAGGTTGGCGGCCCAGTAATAATGTTTAAAAACAGGAGCCCCAAGCCACCTTCACACTTAGGCTTTTGTAAATGAGTTTTTGAGATCCTGTGAGTTGTTTGTAGTTCCAGATATAAGACAGAATTATAGAACCTATTTCTTTGAAAAAAAAGCTGATGTAAGAAAAACTGGGAAATTTTGACA
The DNA here is from genome assembly GCA_014773175.1 of Lucifuga dentata. Taxonomy (NCBI): domain Eukaryota; kingdom Metazoa; phylum Chordata; class Actinopteri; order Ophidiiformes; family Bythitidae; genus Lucifuga; species Lucifuga dentata. Next base: position 31,306 of record VXCM01007173.1, read on the forward strand.
CAGATAGAGAAACCAGGGGATTTTACTTACTGTTGTATTTGTGCTTAACAGAGTCCTTTTTTTCCTCATTCATATATGCCAGAGTCTCATGGTAATGTTAAATTGGGTGGCAAGGGGATTATATTTGTTTCGTGGAATGTTAAGGGGCTTGGTCAAGCAGTTAAAAGGGGTAAAGTTTTCAGTCATCTTAAGTCTCTCTCTGCAGATGTGATATTCTTACAAGAGACTCATATTAAAGTGACAGAGCAACGCAGATTAAGGTGCAGCTGGATATCACAAGTTTATCAATCACCATTCACGTCAAAGGCCCATGGGGTGGCAATCCTTTTCAGAAAAAATATCCCATTCCAGCTCAGCTCCCTGAGCACAGATCCTTGTGGCAGGTACATCATCATCTTGGGCACCATTAATTCATTTCCAGTAACCTTGCTCAGTATCTATGGCCCCAGTACAGATGATGTTTTTTTTGTTTTTGTTTTTTTTTCCAGAAAATTTTTGATTTGCTCCCAGATACAAATAACCCTAATATAATCATAGGTGGCAACTTAAATTGCTATTTAGATCCATACTTCGACAGGTTATCCTGTCGCCCACCTCCAAAATTGACATCAGGGCAAGTCTTAAACAACCTGATAAACTCAAGAAATTTAGTGGACATATGGAGGATGCAGCATCCTGTTAGTAAGGACTATCCTTTTTACTCTCATGTCCACAAATCATACAGTAGAATAGACTATTTTTTGATTGATTCTCGGCTAATTACCAGAGTCATTAACACCACATATCACAGTGTACTGATTTCCGACCACAGTCCTTTGATGATGTCCTTAAATCTTTCCCTTGGCGTTTTAATCTATCTTTACTTACAGAAAGAAATTCACAGATAGCATCACTACAACATTAAAGGACTTTATAGCAATAAATGATAATGGAGAGGTGTGCTCTTCCATGCTCTGGGAAACATTAAAAGTAGTTATCTGAAAATTGTTTTTGCCTTAATTTTAGTAGAAGATTATTTGACTGTCCAGAATACAGTTATATTCATACTTTAGCTTCATTATCTTATTACAATCTTCAGGAGAACTTTCATATGCTGCCTCAAAAGTGGGAAGCGTGTTCTCAATCTCCAACAAGCATTTCCAATTCATAAGAGATAATATGTCCACGGATTACTAAGCAAAACAAGTCAAAACCAAACCACAGATGATCCACCACACTCAAAATTAAAGGCGCGGTACCCACTTCATAGTAACCCAGATAATTACTCTAAAAAGTATTTCTAATCAGGTACCAGTACGGCATGTAAACGGTTTGTTTCAAACGATTGCATCCCCTATAGTCCCGTGATATAAGGCACAGCTGCGAACAGTGGAAACAGTTAAAGTTTATAGATCTACTTCCCTTTCTCTGCAGGGATCAGGATCAATTCAGGGATCACTTCTTGGTCCAATCCTGTTCTCCATGTATTTTCGCCCACTGGGTCACATAATTTCTTGCTTTGACATCCTCTAGTATTGTTATGTAGATTGTTATGCACTCAGTTTTATAGTATCTCTTGTTTAATGGTAACAATCCCACAAATGTAGGCACAATTCAAAGCTGCATCAATGCAACAAATACAGTATGTGGAAATGGCCATAAAAAATTTGGGGCACTATGCCTGACTGCCAACAAAATTTCACTCTTTATGTCAAATCTTTCATCCAGTTCTGTTTCTGTTAACAAAGATTGCAAAAATCAAACCGCTACTTCAACCTAAACATATCAAAGAAGTCCTCCATGCTTTTATCACATAGGTTTGTCTTCATTGGCTTTTGACTTACAAGGCTTTGCATCAAACTATAAAGGCAAAAATCTGTCTGTCTGTGGCACCAATATTTCTAGAAATCTCTAGAAGCTGACAATGTATGAAGTTGAAATTCAGCAGGTTCATTGCTCAGGACCCAAGGACATGCAGTGTCGTGTGGAGTTGTTTGATGAGCGGTTCTCGAATTGAGCTGTTCTGGTATAAACTAGTCCAAGATATGCGCTGGGTGTGGCGGCATATCTCTGCTCCACAACCGTTATGGCAGGCTACGGCATACACCATAAAGTCCGGTCCAGTCTGGATAGGCACGTTTTCAACAGGCACTGCACTAGTTTGTACTAATAAAAGATTTTTTGTCTCCTCTCTAGAGCAGTGGTCACCAACCCATCAATCGTGATTGACAGGTAGATCTTTACCACGTTCAAAGTCGATCTTTAAGTGTTAAAAATTATTTGCTGCTTTCCACCAATCAGCAGCTACCGCAAGACCCATTGGGTAAGGTGTTATGACGTGCTTTACAATGCCCTGATTGGTTCAATCCCATCAAATCTTCAGTCAGATAGCAGTTTACAGAGACCGGGTTAGCTAGCGGTCAAGATGGAGGAGAAACGCTGAAAGAAGTCTAAAACGTACAACTTTCACTCTGAATGGGAACATGACTTTTTGTTAAGACAAACCCGTCTGCCGTATCTGTCACCAAGCTGCTGCTTTTGCAAAAATAAAAATAAAAGAAAGGCAACTTAGAGTGTCGTCACATCACAAGCCACCCCAAATTCAGCGAGGACAACCTGCCCAAAAGCGCCCTGCACACCAAGCCAAAATGGACAAAAATAAGGCAACAACCGAGGCATCATTTCATGTGAGTTGTGTTTTTGCTAGAAAGAAACGCTTTACAGATGGAGAGTTGTTTAAGAAGTAAAAAAGAATATAGAATTATTCCACATTTGATCTTCTGAATGCGCTTTTATTTCTTTGGTTTCTAAAAGACAGATCTTTGCTTTTACTCTGACATGAAAAGCGATCTTGGCTTAGAAAAGGCTGGTGACACTGAGTTGCCTCAGGAACTTCTACATCAGGAAAAAAAAAGGTGGCAGTGTTCTTGCTTTCGTTGCTCGGCATTCTAAACACTTGTCTGGGTTTGGCACGTTCCTGTAATTGTGATTTTACGTGTTCTCGTTTCTTGTTCTTGCTGATGGGCTTTTAAATCGCTCCAGGAGACGTGACCACATCACACCAACTCCTGCTGCCCTTTGCTAGTTGCCCGTCAGTTTTAGGATTAATTTTAAGATCTTATTGCTTGTTTTTAAAGCCTTACATGAGGCAACTGCTTATATATGCGATCTTTTAACTCCCTACAAGCCTGATCGCTGTTTGAGATCCTCCAGCAGGAACTTTTTGGTAGTTCCTGAATCCCGCCATACCACTAAACCGGTATGGCGGGATTTCCTGCCTGAAGATCTCAGATTGGCAAAGTCAGTGTCTTCTCCAAAAAGCCTTCTTATGACTTATTTTTACCATAAGGCCTTCCCCTAATCTGTGGTAACTGTTCTCATCATGGGTTATTTTTAATTCTTCACTATTTATTAATGTTTTATTGTTTGTTTTTTAACTGTCATTGATTATGTATTCAATTGTCTGTTTTATGAATCACCTTGTGACTTTGTTTTGAAATTATTATTGTTTGTTGCCATCTTTATGTATTATCTCTCACTCTTTCTTACAGTTTACCGTTTCATTTTTTTTTTTAATTTGTTTGTTTTCTCTCCTCACCTCCTTTACATCACAATATAAATACTGCAAATGAAGATACGCAAACTGACGCCTGTTAGATCTGATTGAAAATATGCTGTAAAACTGCTTGATGGAACATTATCCCAATGTTTTTAGGTCGTTTCAGGATTTGGTGCAGCTGTGATGACCTTCGAGGGGGTTTGAGTGTAAATGACGTTGCCTTTGGAGAATAAATAAGCTACTCGGCCCAGTCTTCAACAACAACCAGACAGCTGCTCACTTCTCTCCTCTTTATGCTGAACAGGGCTTGAAATTCAATATTTTTATGGTTTCAACCAGAATACTTCAGTGCTACCTAATAATGACCACAGACTACAGAGTCATTCAATACCTAGTTTTGACATAACTTTTAGAGAAAGATTTTAAATGTGTATGTGACGTAAAATCTTATGTCATTTCATTTTTATATCTATCATTTTATCATTGATATCTATCTTTTCTATAACTCATTTAACACTTGAATAGCCGTTCTTCACAGTTACTTTGATTGTATTTTTAAATGCAGTATTTTAACTGTAATCAAGGTATTTTGCTGAAGACCTCTGAGTACCACTGCTGTAAGCCAGAGAGTTTCAGTCTGAGTTTTGGGATCCAGCAGGAGGTTCCTGAGTGTGACTCAACAAGTCTCCAGCAAAATGCAGCATATTAATTGTATTTACTAAAATTATTCCAGTTAGAGATGATACAGTATATATTAATAACGTTCAATTTCACCCTTGCTATCTCTTTTCAACAGTTAAAGGACTATAATCTGTAGTCCCAGACTGAGCTCCATGTAGAACCATGTGGGCAGTTTCTGCACCGTTGTAAAGGGGATTTACGGGCGTTTTAGCCCCCCGTGTCTACGTGGGGTGGGGGTCAGAGCTATGAGAGAAAGAGAGAAAGAGAAAAGAGGAAAAAAGATACCTACAATACCTACAATAAACCCACAATAGCTACCAAAACAGTTTGCTCTTTCTGTGTCCTTATTTCTTCAAATGAGGACAAAGAGTACGAATATACTGCCTCAAAAAAAAAAAAAAAGNAAAAAAAAAGTTCACCCGCTGCTTTCCAGCGAAAACTATGGAGAAAACACGCTTCTGGTTAAAGACAAGAAGCCCGAACACGAAGCTTATTATACTATTTAATTGTTTTTTAAATGTCTTACCTTTGTTTTCGTGCCCCCCCCCCCACCTNCGACGGAGCCGGTGTTCAGCGAGTCCCGGCGCCCCGCGGTGCTCTCCTCCCCTCTGCCAGCAGCTGTTGGGTTCCTCCCTCCGCTGCCCGGTCGTGTAGCGGAGATTTGAGACGTGGCCAGCGGGTCTGCAGGCAAGCTGTCAGAGACCCACAGGCGGGGGGAAGAGAGAGGCAGAGGGCGGGAGTGGGTGAGAGCACGAAACGGGCGCGACCTGGAACTGTTTGCGGTTTAATGTCTCTGGATGAGGATGATCGGAGCCCCCGCAGCGCACCCGAACCTTTACGCACGAATCGATGATCCCTGATATCCCACACGTAGCATCTCCCCCAACCCCCAACTTTAAGCTCCACAGCTGGTTCATCATCACAAACTAAGTGGGTGTCATTATGTTCAAACATCCTACACTAAATATAATTTTGTAAAAAGCACCATGTGGACGAATTTCATCTGCAGACCTTTTGGCAACTTTTAAACTTGGCATCATGACAGTTTCACATATTATGTACTATTACACACATTGCATTTTCATTACACTTTACACTAAAAAAAAAAAATAAAGTAATTTTAAAAAGGAGAGAGATAGAAAGAAAAAAAGAGAAAAATACCCACATTAAACCCACACTGGTCAGCTACATCATTACATTTCACTTACTGCAGCAAAAAGTACAGGTGTAACTAGTAACATTAATTATGGATCTCTTGCATTAAGATATGTCAACAAGTCATCATGCACAAAACACACCTGTACACACCTGTACTTTTCCTACATGAAAATTCTCTTCTTATGGCTGACATTTTGACTTGTTCCTGCAGGAATAATACAGGTTTAATTAATAACAATAATGCTGCTTTTTCCATGTAGGTGTGCGTGTCCTTCCTGACATAAAGCCTTTTTTTAAAAGCTTGCTTTTTAAAAGCTGCTCTTCTTTACCTGTTTTATGGTGCATTCCTGCATTTATGGTGCATCACTATCAGCAGTCAGCAAAGATGCCTTTCACGTCATTCCACGCTCCTGGTCTGCGTGTAGAACCCGGATAGAAATGATACAGCACCATTAATGGTCAAAAACTCACCAGAATACTGCAGTTTTCCCCAAAGTGCAAGGTGAGAAATTGAAAATCCATTTAGATTATCCTGAGCTGAAAATAATTTTACACATTACAAGCAAAGGATGGTATTTTTATTTGCCAATGGAAAACATTTGAAGCTATATGCAGAATGCCTGGAGACTAATGTGATCTGATTTGCTGAGGTCATGGATGTTTTTAATCCCATGTGAAACTTCCATGTCTGTAATTTGTAAAGTAAAATCTGCATGGGAATTGACCAACATTTGGGGAGACAAGGAACTGATGCGATATTAGTCCTGTGTGACTTGACATGGGATCTTTCTTTATTCTGTGCTTTTCTTGTGTACATTTCCTGCTCAATAACTACGCAGGCTGCATACATTTGAGAAACTTCATATAACCCTCATATCAATAACTGAAGCATTTGCTGAGTTTGTTGACTGATCTAATCTAATGACATGCAAAATATAGGCCTGTTTTCCTGATGTTTACACAAATGCAAATAAACCACTAATTTTATCAGAATACACTGATTAAAATAAAAAAAAGACATGAATAAATGTTCTATGACCTGAGAGTAACAGCAGCTTCCAGTCCTGTGAAAGCTTTCATTTACATTTGGATCACAGATCCAGACTGACTTTTTTTTTTTTTTTTNTTTTTTTTTTTTTTTGAGCATTGTGTTCTTAGACTAAGGGAAAAAAAAGGATTTAACTATTGCATTAAAGGTTTATAGCATTTCCAGATGAAGCAGTTATCAAAACTGAGTAGACTGAACCTGAATTTAGCTGCTACGCGTGACGGTGAATGAATCAGAGGGACAAAAGACGGATGATAAGATTTACCCCGAGAAAAAAAAAAGGATGCATCTGGTTCCTGTATGAGCCAGATTCACATCCTGCATTCNTTTACCCCGAGAAAAAAAAAAGGATGCATCTGGTTCCTGTATGAGCCAGATTCACATCCTGCATTCTGCTCCACAACCAAAACCAAAAGTGTTTGGTTACCACAAAAAGGATGTTGGATTCTGATGGATTAAAGGATAAGAGTGGGTGAGGAGATGTGGGATCAGTTTGGTAAATGAGCTGTAAAAATTATGATTCTCAGTCACTCCAAGAGAAGAAAATCCACGCACTATGTATATGCTATCTGTTCCTTATTTATTTCATTTTAGGTTTTCAATGCATTGATAATGTTGGCATTTGTGAGAAAAATGTTGTCTTCTTTCTGGGGATCAACATTTGTTTTCTTCTTTTTAATAAAGAGGAAAGCTCTGTTTTATATTTTCTGGTATTATTGCAAGGCTCCATAATTAATGCCAGATTACTGTATTTCTAATAAACAGAGGAACGTTATTTGTTTTTAGTGCTTTTCAGCTTTTATTGTTTCTGACACATAATACTGCAACCTTTATCTGAACTGTGAGTCCGAGATGAAGGTGGCTGATGCATAGTTAAAATGTAAATTTAATGCAAGCTTAAGACCTTCCCTTCACCTTTCCTTTCATGTTGTTCTAATAATAATGTTTTATTTTTTAATACAGAGGTGCCTCCCTATGGAATTCATATTTCACTATTTATAGTGAACTATTCATATTTAACTATTTATAGTTCACCAGTCAATATGTTTTTATATTTTTTTTTAAAAATCATTGAATCTGACAGTCATGGTAATAATTCTGTTAGTATTATAATTGTTAGTTTCTTATCTTTTTTTTTTTTTTTTTTTTAATTTGATTGTTTTGGACTTCTAGTTGTTTTGCTGTTCTTTTTATATTTGACTATGTTTGAATGTTCTGGGGAGGGCTTTTTACCTCTCCTGCATGTGATGTTATTCTTTTTAAAGTATGTACACAATGACTGATTTTCCATGAATGATGATGCGTGAGATCTTTTGTCTTTTACATGTTCATTGCAAACATGCAATAAACTAAACTATACTACAGTATCAGTCAGAAGAAGTATACCCCTGTATATTAAGAAAAACAGAGTTTTTACTTTGTGTAGGCAGTGTCTAGGTTGGATAGCCATTTGGATCTGTTGAGCTTTTATTGTAGCATTTAACAATACCTGAAATTGGAAAAATACTTCTAACATAATTTTTAACATAATTTCTATTTTTAATTTTTAACATAAGTTCTATAATTTTTATTAAAATAATTTTCTAAATCACATAGTTTCACAGCAAGTACACCCCTAGTCAAAACAAAGCATGTGTCAGTAGATGAAACACCTTTACTACACACACTTCCTGTTTTAACACCACATCACCTGTCACCTTTTCATGCAATATACACCCTAATAGTGTGGAATAATGTTTGTGTAAGACACAATTTGCAAGTCTGAAGCCACATAGTAAAAATGGCTCCATGTGGGAAAGAACTGTCAGAAGATTTGAAAAAAAAGAATCACTGAATTGCATAAAAGCAAAGCTGGTACAAACCCATTGCTAAAACTTTGCTAAAGAGCAAAAATCCTGTGGTGAAAGTGATCCAAAGGTTTAAAAGCACGGGTACAGAGGTCACCAAACAGCGAGCAGGTGTAGCTCAGAGACATCACAAAGAGCTGTTAGCCATGTTGCTAAGCTAGCACTGAAGGATAGACGCATGATGCCTCCCAACTAGCTGAAGCTGCATCTGAGTCCATTGGAGCCATGTTTCACAGCTACAATCAGGAGAAGACTGGACAAGTCAGAGCTCCATGGACAGACACCTCATCCAAAGCCATTACTCAAGTAGTGACACAAGGAAGCCAGACAGAAGTTTGCTGAGCGACACAAGGACAAAGCCTCAACTTTCTGGGACTTAGTACTTTGGTCAGATGAGACTAAAGTAAACCTGTTTGACTCTGACGGTTTCAGGTTTCAAGTTTATTTATGTAGTCCAATATCTAATGTCTCAATGGGTTTCACAATCCAAAACCAACACAGCAGGAGCAGCGCATAACATACACAATGATATGATAGTTAAAACACCATGAAATAGGTTAAAACAAGGTATAATCATACNACATACACAATGATATGATAGTTAAAACACCATGAAATAGGTTAAAACAAGGTATAATCATACTTCATAGTGGAAAGATTCCACTTAACGAGTTAAAACAAATGTAAAAAGGTACGTTTTTAATTTAGACTTAAAAGAGTAAAGTGAGTTGGATTGTCTTATATCAACAGGCTGTTCGATGAGAGAAAGCCCGAGATCCCGCCGACTTCTTGTTCACACCTCAACTGATAGTAAACCGGCATTTTGGGATCGTAGAGTTTGAGGTGGTTCATAAGGCTACAGCAGTGTAGCTAAGTATGAGGGTGCAGCTTCTTTTAAAATCTTGTAAGTTAATAAAAGCATCTTAAAATCACATTACGCATAAACAGGAAGCCAGTGAAGTGACAATAATACAATTTATATAATTTTCTAGTTTTTGTTAAAACTCTAGCAGCTGCATTTTGAACCATCTGAAGTTTTTTAAGGCTACGCTTAGGCAGGCCCAAGGCTGCATGGTCCAGGAGAAGGGTACAAAGAAGAGTGCTTAGTGCCCACTGTTAAGCATGGATGCGGAGCCTCATGGTATGGAGTTGCATGAGCTCGTCGTGTAGGAGAGCTGCAGTTCATCGATGGAATCATGAATGCTGACAGTTATTGTCAAATACTGGAAGTATTTGCTTCTTCACCGAGAAGGCTCAAGATTTCAGCATGACAATGGCCCTAAACAGCGTGGCAAGAAGGCCTCTAACTTTTTAAAGAGAAAGAAGGTGAGGGTACTTGACTGTATGTCTCCAGACATGAATCCAATAGAACACCTCTGAATATGCTCAAATGGAAAGTGGAGCAACAGCAGCCATTCAACCTTTGAAACCTGACAGAAATCATAACAGAAGAGTGGCTAACATCTCAGAGCTCCTGTGCTGATTTAGTTCATTCAATGCCAAGANATAACAGAAGAGTGGCTAACATCTCAGAGCTCCTGTGCTGATTTAGTTCATTCAATGCCAAGACGTATACAAGCTGTGCTGGAAAACAATGGTGGATCTTCAAAATATTAACATTTTTGGTAAGGGGTGTACTTACTTGTGAAACTATGATATGTAGAATATTAGTTCATAAAAACTATGTTTGAAGTATTTTCCAAATTTCAGTTATTGTTAAATGTATGACAATAAAGATTTAACAGATCGAAATGGCTATCCAACCTAGACATTGCCTACAGAAAGTAAAAACTCTGTTTTTCTTCCTAATAGACAGGGGTGTGGTTACTTCTTACTGATATTATACGTAAGGGCAAGAATTTTATGGAGCAAAGGAGAGTTTTATGAGGCAACACGGTGGAGCTCAGTTGAGCAAACAGGGTGTGAGTGTTAGA